>VZTY01026045.1:26256-66572 GCA_013400935.1 Turnix velox | reverse complement strand
CTCCAACCCTTTGATCATCTTCGTGGCCCTTCTCTGGACCCTCTCCAACAGCTCAATGTCGTTCCTGTGTTGAGGGCTCCAGAACTGGACACAGTAACTCCAGGTGTGGTCTCACCAGTGCCCAGTAGAGGGGCAAAATCCCCTCTGGTGACTTGCTGGTCACACTCCTCTTGATGCAACCCAGGATTTGGTTGGCCTTCTTGGCTGCAAGTGCACACTGGTGGCTCATGTTGAGTTTGTCATCAACTGACACACCCAAGTCTTTCTCTTCAGAGCTGCACTCAAGCCACTCTCCACCCAGCCTGTGTCTGTGCTTGGGATTGCTTCCACCCAGGTGCAGGACCTTGCACTTGGCCTTGTTGAACTTGATGAGGTTGGCTTGGGCCCACCACTCAAGCCTGTCAAGGTCTGGATGCCATCCCTTCCTTCAGGTGTATCAACTGCACCAACACCCACTTCTCCTCTCACCCCCCTTGTCTCCTTCTCCCCCCTGCAGGTCAGCTCTAGCCATCAGTGCTTCACAGGAGGACTCCCCAGCCCATATACATAGTCCTTTTGTCATTCATAGGATCATTTAAGGTATTTTATCAGAATTCATACATTAGTAGCTGTGTAAGAAGTAGTACACCCAGAAGAAAATATGCAGCTGCACTTGTCCTCTTCACTAGATAGGATTTTGCACAAAGGAGTGATGGCAGCCATGCTTCCCTCTGCTAAGCAGTAACTTTCAACTAGGTTCTGGGCATACCAAGATAGATACGTTTGTGCTCTGTCTAAGCTCAGAAAGCCCAAACTCAATAGTATCGTAGCCTCAGTTCTGATCCAGCTGCAGGTCTAGCTCAAATGCAGACCTTGTCAAGTGAAGATGCTGTCAAATTTCTCTATAAATCTTTTTATCTATGTGCTCAGCAGTTTCAATAAAGTCCATGTGCTTTCATGAATCAAGAATAAGCAGTTAGCTAGATTTCTCAACCTTTGGTACTAACAATAGCTGACACAGAGCTTAAGTTTTTCATTGAAGTTACAAGAGGCTGAATTAGGAAGACGGAGAACTCTATTTTAATTGAATTATAAGAAAATAAGAATTACTAAGAAAGCTATTTTATAAATATTTTGAGAATGTCAGCATTCAGTCACAGAAGTAGATATGCACAGGCCTACATAAGCGAAAACTGCCAGGCATGTTTGTGGCAACTAAAGCACTTACTTTCCATGGTTTAGCAAGCACAGCTGCTTATATCAACATTAAATGGTGCAAAATGTATTGTGTGTGAACATATTGAATTATAAGAAAATAAGAATTATGTTTGCTTTCCAATATGTTCCAAATATGTTTGCTAAATTTGCAGCACTGGTTTTAAAATATGACTATTAATAATACACAAATAGTTTTCTTGAAATGAAAAATTAACTCTTAGAGATAGATTAACAGATAGTAATGTTTATTAAAGAAGTGTAAGTCATTCCTGACCATAGCAGATACAAGGTGGAAGGCAGCTTTGGCTTATAGTTTGTCTAAAACAGAGATAAAACAGATAGAAAGCAGAATATGACAAACAGCATGGAGGAATAATAGTATTTACTATCAATTAGAATTTGTCAAGTATAGAAAGTCAATAAAAGAAATTAAATATTGTGCTAAATGAATATTCATGGCTTCTAGAGATATGGAAAATTAGAGAAAATAAAGTAATGCAGATGGGTATATCCACTGTGGAAGGATGCTGGGAAGCCTCATCTTTAGATGAATTATTGTTTACTTTTGAAGATTTAGCTCTGTATTTGGAAGAAAGCATAATACATTTAATTTCATTTGCAGATTACCCAGCCTTTTACTAACTTGGTGAGATTGCAAAGATCTGTACTTGGTGTAGATTTTTCTAAATAAATAGATTTGACTATATGTATTCAGTAGGTCTGAAAGAGATAGAAAAGGAGATCTAAAGCCTGCTGATGCTTCTTCAAATAAATCCTGGAACAGTGGAAGTTCTGGTAAAATAAAATAATGAAGGTGGTGAAGAGTTAGTTGTTGTTGCACTAAATAGTGTCTTTTCCCTATTAAAAATGTTAAGCAGGATGTCCCAAGTAACTATACGCTGGTTAGGCTGATGTATTCCTGGAAAAAATGAGAAAGTGCCAATGAAATTAAATTAATAAAGACTGAAAGGGCAAGAAAGTAATCAATTTCAGATGGCATGACTTTAAACAGAGAAGATCTTGTCAACAAACTTGATTACTATCGCAGACGTAATGACATATTTGGTTAATGACTACAGTTGGGTAGCACTATACATTATGATACATTATGATTTATTGCAGGGGGTTTGACTTTGTAACTTGTGACATTCTAATGTACTGAATGGATGTCAAAAAACTGTTGCCAGTGAGAAATTGTCCTGGATGTGAGTGATTTCATTGGACTTTCCTAGACATTGGTTCAAAGCCACATTTTAATCAGTGATCTGGAGGTGAGTGGAAATGACCCATCATAGAACTTGTGGAAGACACAAAGACTAGCAGGAACTGTAAACAGAGATGTAATCATTATTAGTGACTGAGATCACAAACAAAATCCACTTTAATATATGTGTAAAGCTGTACAATTACCTTCCAAATACAGGACTAATTTCAAGAAAAAAGTGACTATGACATGGATCCATGGATTTTAAGGGCCACGGAGCTATCTGCGATCTCCCAGCACAGAGCAAATGAAACAGGCGATCCTTAGATGTGAGAACAGGGTTGCCATGACTGAAAATAGCACAAAATTTGAGGAGGATCAGATAAGAGACACAGAATGTATTCTAGAACTGGAAAAAATGCCTTAAAAAATTACAGTGTTCATTTAAGTAAATGGAAGAGGCTGAGGGGTGATTGAGCCCCTTCCTTGGGAAGGTGCTAATGGATATTCTAATCAGGGAATATTGAAACCTAATAATGTAAAAGCTTACCTAGAATCAGTGTCTGAAAATTGAAGACTGACAAAACCAAAAGCAAGCAAGATTGGAAGACCTTTCAAAAACAAATTACTAACTACATTTGCACAATTAGTGAATCAAATATTTTCAGAAATTATAATACAAATATTCCAACTATGTGACTAGTAGTGCTCAAAACAATGTACTGAGCTTAGAAAAGTAGTGCATTGTACAGTCTAAATGTTTTCTTCTCTGCCTTTTTCTTTGTGATTGAATTCTGCCTAATGTAAGAGCATTAAAAGTATTGAAATGATCCACAGCTGAGTTTTTAAATTATCTACTAGTTTGGAAGGCAGATTTTTGTGGCAGACTTGATATTTTGTGTTGGGTCTGTCACATTATACAAAAACCTTTTCTTCAGAAAAATAGTTAGAATCTTAAAGTGAATATGGTTTGATATTTTGGTGGTTTGTTCACTTTCCCTCTGTAAACATACAATTCCATCCATTTTTATTAGTGGTAATATTCACAAAAACAAATTGTGAATATTTTGCAGAAATACATGCAGGACACATTACACTCTTTAGAAGCAGAGTCCCAAATAACAGTTCTCACTACAGCATATCCTAAATGAAGTGACCTCTAGTACAAAAGTCAGAATTTAGAAATTCATGTTCATTTCAATTCTGTAGAATATATTTGCTCACTCCCTCATTTTCTGTAAGAACCAAACAACTTAACTGATAAAGCCTGTAACAGTATTCAGCTTTCATGACTGAGGACTGCTGTAATTTTTAATGTCTTAATTATGAATGGAAACAAAGGATGTCTTATTGGAAAAGGCTGTAAACAGGAAATTGCCATTGTGGGCAAGAAAGGGATCTATAAAAAGCAAACCCAGATAAGTCAAATTATACAAAAACCACCCAACTACATTTTGCTTGTCAAAACGATTGCAGTTCTCATCTATAAAAAGATGCTTCTGGGTGGTGACTCAAAACCCCTACATTTGCTATTTCAGAAGTAATTTTCCTCATTCCATTCTCCTCTGGTGTCAAGAGTATAAAAAGAGATACACAGATGGCACACTGCCTCAGCAGACATCCTGTGAGCCAGCACAACCTTTTGAGAACTAAATTCTTTAGTTTTGTCATACTTGGAACTGTGCTGGGTACAGGACTTTGCTGTGTATGAAGATAAAACTGCTACAAAGTGAGGGACATTAAATTTAATCACTGAATTCGTATACTAACTTCTGCCAGACGGGGATACCTGGAATTTGTCTTTACTTGGATGTGTGGACAGGACTACAGTGCCAGTCTTTTGTGACTAGGGAAAACCTCATGCCCTCTGTTGCTTTTTGTTTCTTTTCTTTCCTCAGCCTTGACAGAGAGAGCATTGTTTTCTTTATTATTGTGGGGTGGTAGTTCAGTTGGAGACTTTCCTTGAAGGGTTCCTTCAAGGGAAACTGAAGTCCTGGCATTTGAAATTTGTGACCTAGATGTATGCTCAGCAACACGTCTGGCTGTTCATCAGCTGTGCTGAGGGCTGCATTTACCTTCTGAGGGGTTTCTTGAGCTTTGCTTCTCTTTAAGTCTTTCTAGCAGCTGGCGCCCTTGTAAATTCAAGGGCTGCCCTAGGCCAAGAAATGCCAGAGGCAAAAAGAAAAGTTCTTGTCCTCTGCTTTCACTCTTATTAAAGTCATGTAAGGGAGTTTGACCAAGTCTTGTGGTCCCTGCTGCCCAACAGTCCTGTCTAGACAGGGTCACCTTGGTGTGTCCCTGCTAGGCAGGACTGGCATAGGAAGTGCAGCAGAAACATTGCATCACGTGAACAAACATGTCACTCAGAACAGAGACAGAAACTGATAAACAGAAATAGAAATAAGTGTCGTGAAGGAGGATCCCTTATCCTATCACCTGTCTATTCATATCAGTTGCAATTATTTTTTTCTTCAGTCTGCATTTTGCATAATCTGACATTTAAGACAATAGAGTTTTCCATTGAAAGCTGACCCAAGATTAGGGTATTGGAAGGTGAAAACATTTCCTCCTGCCAGTGGCTGCCATGCTAGGTTTCGTATCTCAGTTGCAAGCATTCTGTAGTATCCATGGTAAAAAATGTGAATTTTACAAAGCAAATCAGGAAATTCCCATGTGATGCAAGTAGCTAGTGTTCAGCACTGACATTTGAAAAGAGGCATGTGTTGAATCCATAAGGCAGTTCAAGTCTTATATTCAGCTTGATGAACTAAGCAATGCAATCATTTGCATTATATGCACAAGAAAATTTATTGCTATTTCTTCATACAATCTTAACTGTTGACCTCAACTTTAAAGCCAAATTGTCTTGATACTCTGTAGCCTCAGAAAAGTAAGAAGTCATAATTAAGACCTCTAAATTATCCCTGAAATGACATCAGTTTTTCTGTAGATAAATAAGTTTCTTTTCAAAACCTCTTACAAAAATATTATGATTGAAGAGTCAGGGAGTCAGAAGTTAAGAAAATGTCAAATTAGCACGTACAGCCTTGACTCAGCTGCACAGGCATATCTAATATGTATCCTTGTTGTTTTAGTCAGAGTCAACAGAAATGTATCACAAGTGAAAGGATGCAAAGAATTGTGTATGCTGTTGTTTCTGATAAAGCCTGGTTCATCCATATGGTCTTATTAATGATGTGAGCAGTGTATTTGTAGAATTCAGGTAGCTTTCACAGATTTTCTGAGGAATGACAGGCTGTATCTCATTAAACAGTGAAGCTGTTAGATAATTTTAGAAAGAAAGTGAATCCTGGATTTTTATCCATTTTGGAGTAAGTTTCATTCTCTGTGAATGGGAAGACTGTATTTAGAACCAAAATCCATTTATTTACAGCCCATGTATAATGCAGTCTCTGACAACTGAAGAATTTTACCACATTCTGCTGATATTCTCATATCTGCAGTGACCCTCCTCTGATGGGTGAAAGAATAGTTTGCCTTTTATGCATAATCAGCCTTGCTCTTCATCTGAAAAAAAACACCCATGATGCTATCTATAAGTGTACATTAAATCCTTATTCAGACAATAATCTGTTCTCTTGTATTATGATGTCAAAGCTGCCTTTAAAAAAATCAAATCCTTTTGCCTGTTGTTTGATTTATTTTCCTACCACAATTCCAAAAGTTCAGCAAATACAGTAATTAAATGTACCCTGTATCCCAGAGTCACATATTCCCAACAGTGTTCATGTGATATGTTCATATGCGTTATGTACTCCAAACAATATTCAGTTTAGAGATGAGTCTTTGGAGCAAAATTCTGCAGTTTATCATATTCCTGAAGTATTATAATCTGAGGGCTTGGGCTCTTGTGAAAACCCTGAAGCAGTGTTTTAAATCCAGATACAAACTTTTTCAAATTTGTACTGCTTTTACTTAGAGTCTTATAACAGCCTACATTTCATTTGGTTGTAGGAAATCTTTGATGTCTGTTTTTCTATTTGTAGTAATTTTAACTCTAATTTTCTGTATTTCATATATTTCAAATGAATGTATGCACAGCTAGGACACTGGTATTTTCCACTTCAGGAAGAAAGGAAGGGAGGCTGAGAAAAGTATGAAAGGAATGGCTTTTCAACTGAAAATACAGTGTCTGGTTCTCTAGTGTATTATTGTGTGATAGGAAATCATAGCATCTGTTCCTGTTGGTTGAATAGAAGAAATAATCACATTCAACCGGATCTTACTTCAAAAGTGACACTGTTGAAAACAGAATATTTGTAGAGAAGGACATTGCTTAGAATAAATGAAGTTACAAAATTTTTTGTGCTTATAAAAGACGCTTGCTAGTTAGGCAACGTAGGGGTCACATAAAGCTTATAACTGTGGAGGTTGCACATAGCAAAGGTATATAGGTTCAGAATTGCCAGATGACACTAAAGAATGTTCATATTACCTGATCCTGGTCTTTGATATTTTTGTATCTAAAAGGTGCAGAGTCCTTCTGAGTGTTAGAAAATGCTTTCCAATTTTTTTAAGTTTCTAATCAGATTAACAGGACTCCTCAGATGAGTTGGTGAGATAGTCTGTCAAATTCAGAAAGGCTTTGAAATTCAAACTTGACTATGTTTGCAAAGAAAAAAAAAAATTAAAACAAAACAATATATCTGTCTGAAAGTGAGAAAATCTGCTTAAAGATGACCAAAAGGATTTATCAATTCTTTTCTACACAGGATAAAACTCAGGAGCTGTGAAATAGTGCAGATTGCACAGTGAGTTAAAAGCAGTACCAGAACCTGAAGTCAGTGCTCCTCCAGTTTCTGCTTCTTAGATGACAATGATATGGGTGTTTCAGACCACTGTTAGTAACACTGGGAAATCTTAGAGTATTATTCTCTCAACAGATGTAGTAGCAGCAGCAGCAACAGCATTACTTCTAGAAACAAAGGTACACCTTAACAAATAGATGTAGCAGTCATATTGGCTTCTACACATAAAAGAAACTGGTAAACCTAGTTTAGTTGTGAATCTGTGTATGTTCTCTGCTTCAGCAACTTGTTGAAGCATCTTGTTTGGGCTCACAGCAAGCCCCAGATGCAACCCTCTTCAGGTATCTCTAAATGAGATTGGACAAGATGACCTTTGAAGGTCCCTTCCAACTCAACGATGCAATGCAATTAAAACTCCTCTATTGTCAATGTAAAATCATGCTGTTTCTTTTTAGTGTTCCTCATGAAAGGTGACCACGTATTGCATTTGTTTTCTTGTCATCATCAAATTGCAAATTCTTCTGTAGCAACTTGTATTTTAATTAATTGAGTACTCCACTATTACATTTGGCTGAAGAAAATGTACCTATTTCAATATTAACTATATTTCTAGTTAACAATGTATACAATTGTTAGCTTGGGAAACAGTGTTTTATTCTATCCATTTTAACAAAGTTTCTGCAAAATACATAGAAACACTAAAAGTATCTACATTGAAAATTATAATATTTAAAGTGTGAATTCATTTTTAAACCTCAAATTTACTCCAGGTAAGGAATGTTAATCTGGAAAGAAACTAAAAAAGCGGTATACAGCTTCACTTACTTGGGTTTTTTTTCCTTTTAGAAAGTACACTGCTTGGTGAAAAGTCTGTTTGCTTTCATTTCCACATTAGTCTTTACAGGAACAGCTGTATGCTGATCTAAAAGATCTTGAATTAAAATTTGGTTTGAAACATACTGGAAGAACAGACCTGGGCTGCCTTATTTAATTACCCATCCTATTTCTAAAAGTGAAGTGAAAAATTTAAAATCAATGTCTGTTTTAAAAATTAAAGGAGTTTAATTTTTGTAATTGATTATGGAATATAGGCACCTTTTTACCTGTTCAAATCACATTAAAAAACTATGAGCTTTGCAAAAAGGAATCTGAAAAGAAATTATCTGAGGAAGATTGAGGGTAAAAAATGTGACTACCGAGTCAGCTGAAAACAAAGTACATGTTTGTACCCTCTGTTGCACATATAATATGGCAATGGTTCAAAAGTTCTGCCCGTAGATATTTACTATGCAATATATGTGCGTGGTAAATGGGCTATCCTTGATGTGTCAATGTGTTTGCCTTTATATCGTGTGTGCTTGCCAGTGCCTTCTGCTGTATTCAATGTAACAGTATATTGGATCACAGTCTAATCAATCAAGAAACCATAAAATGTTAACTGTTAAAATGTTATAGTTTTGTCTCCTTGGGGGGTGGAATATATAAGTTAGGAACTCTCATATTATTAAACACATGATTCATGGATTATCACTAGTTAGTTAACAATTAAGTAAGAATTTATTTTTGGCTTTATTCTTCATAACTGGCTTTTTAGGGATGGGTTTTGTATAGTAGTTCTTGTTTGTTTATTACATCAAAAATCCCGTCTCTTGGAAATTGCTGTGGTGTCACAAGCACCTTGTTTTGGTCTTACCTCAAATGAATTGGTAGGAAGATTGCAAGGAAACAGTTTCTACTCAGCTATCTTGCAAATCAGCAATTGTGGGGGAAAAAAAATCCTTCCCAAAACAGGATGGGGATTATTTAATGGGAGAGAGATTTGGGAGTTGTTTATAGAAAAGTCCTTAAAGCCTTAAAATACAGCTGCAATGCTGAAAGCAAATCAGATGCTGGATTGTATTGCTGGGGTAAACAGAGAGAAGCAAAGCCTGGGCGGGGATGGTCTTACATAAGACACCAGCTACATTGCATCAAAAATGCAGTAACCCCTATTGTGCCCTGCGCCTCAGGGGGTAACAGCTCTTGAAGAAAGAAACAAAGCAGAACAACCAAAGTGATAATAAGTTTCAAGTATTTAAGCTCTAAAATGTTGGAAAATATGAGGTTTTCTTTCCATAGGGGAGAAAAAGAAATCCACCTTCAGATTAATCTATTGAAAGTGTTTGCATTTAGCATACAAAAAGCTAACCTAGATGTAGGTGCATTTCTTCTTTTTAAGGTGTCAGAGAGCAAAAAATGAAGTTAAGTAATGTAAAAATCAGATGACAGAAATATAATGAAGGTTAATGATCACCTATTTTAGGTTACCAAAAACCTATTGAATGCCTTTAAAGATATCACTCTGCCTTTCAGAACATACACACAAAAAAAGGATAGAGAGTTACAGAACCATGAAAGAAAATTATATAGAAAACACAAAGAGGAGCAGATTTAACAATGGGACATGTCACTCTGTTCTCTACTCTCTAAGTCCTTACATAGTTTATAACTATGTATTTAATCTGTGTTCCTGTTCCCTCTTTATAAGCGGTCTTAGCCTGTCAGGAAGCGTGAGATGAGCTCACTTCTTTTGTCCTGATTTTGTATGGTAATATGTTTTGAGTAGTGAGCGGCATTTCTATGCCTCTGCTGGTCTTTCACACCCCTGTAACTCGGTAACCTGTGGGGCCAATTTTAACTATATGTTACTAGATATATTTCTACAAATTTCATGAATAGGTAGTGAGTTGGAAAAGAAAGGGAGAAAGAGACCTTTCAAATGTCCTGCATGTCTTTATGTCCTACATAAAGAGCTCAAGCCTGATTAAACATCACAATATCCATATCATCTCTCAATCTCATTATATAAATGTCTGCAAAACTGTCTTCTTGATTGCTATGCTCATAGAAAAACTTTCTTCATTTCCTTTGTTCCAGAGTGCTCCTAAAAAGGAGAAGTTTTGTTTATATTTTTTATTTTAGATCAACCTGAAGAAAACTCTATATATCCCAAAGCCTTCCTCAGTATTCTAGCTGAACCAACAGGTCCAGTAAAAGATACTACCCGTCTCCAGAGATCTTGTCCCTGAAATAGATACTACTTCTCAGCAAATAGACTCTGAAGTAACTGCATAAATATCAGGTGTGGATTTATAATGTATCTTTATAGCTAGAACAAGATTTTAAGAAATTCTATGTGCAGTCTTGCTGTTATGCTGTTTGAATGCAGAGGTATTCATTCATCTTCTTTTGTATCAAAGAAGTATTTTGGGTTTGATATGAATTTTAATACAACTTTTACTCACAGAAAAAAAAAACAAACCAAGAGAAACTCTCTCTTGAATGTGAAATACTCCCACTAAAGCAGCGAAACCCACTGATTCAAGGGGATACTAAGGGAAATAATTTGGTGAGGTATTTTTAGAAGTTACAGTTAATATTTTGACAGTTCTGCCAGCCAAAACCAATATTTATTTGCAGATGGGTCAAAGATGCCAGGACAAAAGTGTCAGGTCTGGACAAAATTTGCTTTCCTATTCTATCTGTACTTGATGGACCAACAAAATTAGGAAGGATTTTCTGTTGTCAAATCGTATGGCTGTGTAATTCTGTTAACAGCATTTTTGAAAGATTGCTGCAAGAGAGAACTAGAATTTTATTTTTTAATATCTCTTAGTATTTAATCCCTGAATAGGCCTTTTTCACAAATGCATAAGATAACATTGTAAACCTAGAGTAGTCCCTGATGCTTGTTAATCATATAGAGCTGAAAGATTTATGAGCAAATTAAGAGTTGATTAAGAAATAAATAGTGCTAATTATTGGTGTGTAATAATCCTACAGGAAATGATTCAATATTTTCTAGAAAACTTGAACCTACTTAATTTAGTTTAATGTACAGATTACTGGAAACGTTGGAGCATTCTAGTTACAGATACCAGTATGAAAAAAATTACAAGCTGCAAAATCTGTGTCTATACAGGGCTGTAGTACAGTCTTGCAGATTAACTCTGGCATTCCAAATGCCAGTCAGAATTATAAATAGGAGCATGTCTTGGGAAATAATAACCTGCATGAAAAAAAGAAAAAAATCTTTTCAAACTATCTCTTTCATTATTTCATTTTGTTTTAATGAACAACCTTTGGGGGAAATTGCTATGCTTGAATAGCATGAAGAATATATGTGACATTTTATTTCATTCACCTGTGACCCTGCCTATTATTCTCTTCAGCAGTCCAGAAATTAAACATTTCATAAGCTACTTGCTCTTTACTGACCATTTAATTATTATGCGCCTCATTTCTTTTGTTTAGTTGTTACATTAAAAAAATTATAATAAATTTTCCATGAGTTTGAGACTATTTTATAATAGTCAGTGCTGAGGTATGCATGTTACTGTAAGATAACAGGGGCAGGTCACTAAAAGCGTTTGCCTCTGCCTCATACTTTACAACACCCACAAGGCATACGTTATCTCAGACTACCACACATCTTGTTCAACCTTACAGTTTCTGAGGCTGATGGACAAGCTTGCTGTCAGGGTCTTAGCAGAAATGCTAGTTTTGGATATAGAACTCTTCCACTGTCTACAGTTCAGAGCTAATATGCACATCTGTCATAATTTACATATGTATAATGGAAAGTCACTTAGACCAAAGTCAGGAAAGGCATAGGCATAATGCTGGTTACCTTTGAAAATATTTAAAAGTGTGGTCAGATTTGAGTGTAGAGCTGCTAGTGGTCTGAAATGGCCTAACAGCATCACTAAGAACATCACCAAGATTTCATATTAATTTCTGGTTTAAGAAAAATTTATGTATAGGGGACATTAATAAAACAAAATTTACAGAGACTCACCATAGGTTGACTTGTCAGTTAACAGATTTAAAAAACTGATGTACTGGGAGGGCCTCATGTAAGTAATCGGATGTGTTTTAATTGCTGTGAATTATGTATTTCTAATATAATCTATGAGAAACTTTGAATTAAATAAACTTGCTGTGGATTAGGAGTAAAGACCTAATATAAAGTTTTACTTATGCATCTGCTTGCACTTTGAGATAATTTCAGTGAGACTATTCAAGTGGTTTATGTTAAGCTCATCCTTAACGGGGATCTAATGTCTGGCTTTCTACTGAGAGGCATTAGACATCACCCTCATTAAGAATTATACATCTTAATTCCTTGTGTAATCATGTGCATGTATCTTTTGCAGTTATTATGTGAGACAAAAACCTCTAATTGGACCCCATATCAACAATGGCATCTGTCAAAAATCACAGAAATTCCTTTCCTTCATATGAATTTTTTTCAAAAAATTGAAAATGTGTGCATTATTCCTTTTCTTCCAGGGCATATCCTTTCTTGTTTCTATTGTCATATTACTAGTTCAAGTAGTGTAGACATTATTATAAATACACAAAATCCGGGGTTCGCATATTGTAAAGTTATTTCCCTTTGGAACCCTTTAGGTGCTGTAATGTAATTCTGCTTGTTTGCGTGTCTGAACTTAAGCATTGGATTAATTTTCAACTTGTTCCTTGAACATAAGATCAAACACAACATTGATATAAATCTTGAGTTTTTCAACTAGGGAATATTTTAAATTTGAAAACGTAACACTTTCTTTTAATGGAAATAGAGAACTTGAACTGTAAGTCAAATTGTATCCTTTTCCCTTTAATAACTACAAGATTTTCATGAACTACAATTTTCTCATGTTGCAGCTGAGAAAAGTGATGCACACTGATTCTCCATTGGGAAAATAACATATATCACAACTTACAGGGGTAAATTAAAGTGTCTCTATTTGACAGTTGTGATTTTGCCATATACTTTGCTTCTTTTTGTTATGCTGCTTATAGAAAAATTCTGATCTGCTGTGTATCAAAATCAGATTGAAGTCAAAACAAGTTTGTCATGCACAGTTCAGAGCTGTAAACCATAGATAAAGGTAACACAAGACCTAAAACAAGGTTTGCTAACAATACTTACTTAATAAAAAGCTGCAGTAATAAACCCAAATTCTACATGAAGACAACTGGGAGCTGTACTGTTTTGGGGCCATTACTGATGAGTGCTTTTAATACAGTTTGCAAAAGTAACCTTTTTTTGTTTTCTGTCTGAGATGACAGGTTGCCTTTGAAGCTGAACAACAAAAATACAACGGGGTCACACACTAACAGTGGCTATTTTCGTTTTTCTTTGCATTAAATAGCCAGTAGCAAAAGGATTTGAATTTTGAGGGAAAAAGAGAAATGTATTTCTACTTATCAGTGACACACTGGTATGTTTTTTTTCTTCTTTGATTTATTCAAAAACAAAACCCCACAAAATAGACCAATGTCTCATGGTTCACAGAAGAATAGATCCATGTATGCTCAAGTAGTGGGGATTAGGCACACACTAGTAAGTCCTCAGGCTCCGTTTCATCTGAATAATTTATAGAGAAAGCCAGTTTCCTTTTATTTCCTTGATTAATTATCTACTTTTTAATGCTGGTCCTGAATGGAGAATTTAGCTTCATAATACCCTACTTCCTTTGCATGGAATGCCTTAAGAATACCTCAGGAGGTAAAAAAGATGAATGTCTCCAAACAAGAGTGCTCTTGTCTCTACACCAAGAGTACTCCAAAATCATGTGGCTTCATAGCTGGAAGGCTTCCAGCTGTGGCTGCTTCAGAGCCTTTTGAGACCAGGGAAGGAGATGAGAGGAAGAAAATGTTCTATCAGACTTGATAGAAACATGGCAGTTGCATTTTGCAGTTCTAACTAATCAATTGAAAAACCAAAGTATCAAATCGCTGGGGTTGGGAGAGATGTCTGGAGATCATGTAGAGCAAGCTCACTCATCCTCAGAGAAAGGCCAGATGGAGAAGGCTCCTCAGCTCAGGTCAAGTGAGGTTTTGAATGTCCCCAAGAATGGAAATTCCATAACCTTTTTGTGTGCAACATCTAATAAAAGACATCTGCTGCTTTCTTTTTGTCCATCCAAGCTACCCCATTGTAGAAGGTTATCAGTTTAGTCAAGGATGATTTCCCTTTCAGTCTGCTCTCCTGAAGTCTAGGCTTCTGGTCCTGCCTTTTGTCTTATTCACTTCTACCAGTATCAGCTCCATCAATTCATGGTTGCTGCAGCCTAGGCTGCTGCAAATTTTTGTATCTCCAGATAGTTTTTCCTTGATGGAAGTGTGAAATAGAGCACCCCATCTTTCCTTGTTGGCTCCTCCTTCACTTGTGTCAGGGAATTTCATCAATGCACTCCAGAAAACTTCTAAATTGCTTGTCCCATGCTATTTTGCCCCATAAGAAACTAAAGAAATACAGTGTTTGTTGAATGAATCAGTAAGAAATCCAAAGAAAAGTAATAAAATTGTTCTAAGTTGTAATTTTTTTTTCCACACACAAGGATGAAAGAATTATCGGGCAGACAGAGATCTAGCTACCTGACAGTAAATGCCAATACAGTAGAATATTTGTGGAATTTATGCATATGAATATGTATTCAGAATCTGAATATGGAATTACTTTTCCTAAAATGTTTATTGCGTGATTCTTCAAAACAGGCAGAGACAAGTACCAGGCTGTTTGCATTTCCTGAAAACCGGCTGATGTTCTGAGCTCACGTCAGGGATTACTTTTTGGTAGTTTGCATTATTACTTCACAGAAAATGCCTAGGGTCAACAAACCAGAAAAGAATCAGCTGAAAAAGTCAGGCAAGAGGTCACATTATTGAGTAGGTATATGCTCTGTGAACACAATTAGAGCAAACTGAGTAAGTTTTATAAAAACAATTCTTTTTTTCTATAGAAGGCTCCTGGACTAAACCAAGCTAGTTATCACTGAATTTTGATCAGAACTTTGTTTCTCAAGAAGCACCTGGTTTTCTTCCTTGAGAGAGGAAGTATGATATTTCCATTATTACTGTTCCATTTAGAGAACATTTGCAGAGATGCTGCCCCACTAAGGAGAACCAGATCTGAAGGTTTTAAAAAATTCTTTTCAATTGACTTGGAATTGTAGCTCCTGAGTGCCTTCAAGAGCCTGGAGTTGACACTGAGGTGTAGCTACATCTAATTTTAGACTGTAGCTTAACACCAGGTTTTCATCCATTTTCAGAAAAGATTCTTAGTGTTGTTCAGTTCAGTTGTTTTTCAGTATTCAGGCTTAGAGGCAGATTTAATCAGAATCATCTAATAGAGAATATTTTTTGCAGTAAAGTACTGTTTACACTCTGAATTTGAAGCAAGTAGTTGTTATACTGAATGATGCTGATCTTTGAGGAGAATCTAGATTGGATTTGATGATTGTAGCAAATCTATTCCCTAATTTCAAAGGTTTCACTTTTGCATAAGAATCAAGGCTTAAGATCAGTCCTTCCCCTCACTTCTTCCAAAAAAGGGCTCTTGCCATAATGTGGTTACTGAGAGGAAAGGCACATTCACTGGACAGCATTTCCTTAGAAGAGAGGGATTTATATGAATCAGTTAATTTTTTATGCTCTCCCTACCATATGGACTGTATGTGTGTTTATAATTATAAAAAAGCAAGTGCACATATAAGAGATAGCATGAACCCATAAAACACTCGAAACAGTGCCGTATTTATCTGAGATACATTACTGATGCTTTTTTATTTGGTAAGGGGTCATATTTAGAAGGATGTTCTTTTTAGCTGTTCCCAGATTCAAAAGTAGCAAGATACAATGCCCTTGAAACAAGGAGCACCCCTTGCTCCTTTTTATGTATTTGAGGGCATCCAAATACTGTTTCTTCCGTATGAGACCATCTTGTCAGGACTGCCCTTGCATGTATCAGCTGTGAGTAACCCCGGACTGAATTTTAGCTGCTGCCTATGATTTTTTTTAGAATCCTCTTCAATTGTAAGAGTTTAGCAGAACCTGTGTTGATTTCTGTGTCACTGCTGCCATCTTCTGGAAAGATTATTTATATTGCTGAGTGGGCTCTTTTTTTTTTTTTTTTTAATGTAGATTAATTCCAGCAACCAGGAGGTAAACAAAATGCGTGCTTGTTGCATGTGATTGCAGGAGCACAGAATGGCATGGAATAAAAGTCTGTCTGTGACATACGCTGGTAAAATATATTCAGGGAAGCAAGTGGCCCAATTTCTATTGCAATTCATTGTGGATTAGGCACTAGTTAATTGCTTACCTTCCATCATCTGCCCGGTCTGCATACTCTGTAGTTCATTTCAGGAACCATGATAATGAATCCATCAGATTTCCAGGTCTCTTTTTACATATAAACGTGCAGCTGGATGCTGAAATGCCCAGGGCATGCATAATAGCAGCAGCATTATCATATGGAAATAGGTTTGTCGTGCTGTTTAAGGGCATATTAATTGAACTCCAAAGCTGCTAGAGCAGGAGCCAAAGCCACAGGCAGTAAAATTCATTTCTCATGACATTCCTTGTGAACTCACATGCATTCAGCAATAAAACATCTCTTTCAAACCTGTGAGAAGTGATGTTTTACTGTTGTTTCCAACCACTTTGTTGCAGAAAAAAATCAACTTTTTACATCCATATGTAAAAGTATGCATTTTCTACAGGAGGAGCATTTCTGAAAGACAGCCTGTTATACTTGTTATAAAATGCTTTGTCTCACATTTCTGAAAGGCTTCTCAAGATAAGTGTTATTTTCCCCCTTCGCATTCTATTTCTTTAAATATAATGCTTCCTTCTGTAAAAAACTGTATTTCTTAGTCTTCTTAGTATCCATTTTAGTGTTGACAACATACATACTAGCTTTTTTTCCTTTAGAATACAGCTCATGCTCTGACTTCATTTGCTCTGGAGTAAATACTTTATTGTTCTGTCGGAGTTTCAATCTGCTACTGTAAATTGGACAAATGCACAGTCCATGTTTTAATATATGCATATATATTATACATTTAGATATTTATGGGAGTTTTTTTAATAAGTAGTCAGAAGTGAAATGTGACATTCTTTTGTGAGATATTCAAGACAGAGAATAATATCAACTAAATTACAAAAAGGTTTTATTGCATTTTATATCTGATAAGGTGGCAATTATATTGCTTTTTTTAATGTTACCTCTTATAAATACTGTACAATTTGTTATGGAAATAATTTGCAGAAAACTTAAATTTACCTTCATCCAATTTGCATTTTGTTACTTATTCAGGCATTAAATTGTTAAACATGATACACTAGGTAGATGAGGTTAGGCCTCTATATCACTTACAAAACAGAATTAATCCAGTACACAATCCTTTTTCTCTCCAGTGGTGCCAGCAAGAACCTAATACTGAATTAAATTTGTCAACTCTGTACTACACGGTGAAGTAAGGGATCCCTGTATTTCTGCATCCCCAAGGTAGTCCAAGCAGTGCTGAAACATCTACCCAGCATAGTACAGCCCCATGCAGAAACAGTAGTCCAGGCCCCCAGAGCACTATAGCTTCATTAGCTAGAGATTACCGATGTTGCTGTTAAGACTTCCAGCAGGGCTACCTTAAAGCTTCTCAGCGGTATAAGCTGAAAGTAAATTTCATTTTTGCCACCCAAAGAAGGAAAGGGGCTAGACTACTATACTGCAATGCAGAAATAAGAAGGCAATGCAGGAATTGAGAGTGGAGAAAGATGCCTTGCTGTGACAGCTGGTCCTGAAGGAGGGGTCAGGGACCATCACAGTAGCAATTTCTGGGGTTAAGAAGAGCTCCTCGGAGGGGTTAATGTTTAACATCTGCGGACTTGTCATATTCCCTGTAGCATGACAAGTCTTGCTTTCTCTGCTTGCTGTCTCCAGCACTAGCATAGGTGAGGTAAGTCACAGGGACATGAGTGTCGTGCTCTGTTTAGCAGCCTGCTGCTTCAGGCAGCTGCCTAATTTGTTTAATCTTGTTTGGCTTCCTTTTCCAGAAGTAGCTTGGTCAGCATCAATCTGGGCATATCATTCTAGTGCTGCAGGGCACAGGATTGTTCTGCTCTCAGTAAAAAGATGTGCAGTTCTGCCAGGGACAAATATGCCTGTTCAGACAACAACAGCTATGGTCCACTTTGAAAATTTTGCAGTGTTTGAACTCATGTCTGCATGGGTAGTCAGCTATCAGGTGGGATTCATGAGTGATAACAAGACATGACTATTATGTGCTCATAATAACACAACAAGTAAAAGATTTTCATAGTTTAAATAAACCACATAATGTTGTTACTAACACTACAAACTTTTCATTCTTATTTTCTCGAATGAGCTAGTAAGCCTCACCTTCCAGTCAACATACTAAGAACTAGATTTTGCAATGTCCTTGTGTTTTGATTATGGGATAGAGGAATCTAGAAAAAGCACTATCCCTTCTCCCATGGGGGCCTAAAGCCTTTTCATCTGAAAGAAGCACCTGGTTCCTCTCATCTTCTATCTTCTCTTCTCTTACAGCACTTGGACCACAAGGCAATTCAGAAGGGGGTAGGAAGAAAAAGCAAAATCACCCATCCACATAAATCAGCAAAGGGGAGATTTGGGTGATCTAGGTCAGGTTCTCTGAGCTTCTGCTGTCCATTTTACCAGTACGTCTTGCAGGGTAATGCTGCCTGATGCAAGGGAAGCCCCAGGACAGTGTGTTTGTCACAGTTCCAGGGAAACCATGTAGTGGCCTACCACTACCTGAAGGGTACAGGAAAGCTGGGAAAGGAATGTTTGCAAGGGCAGGGAGTGGCAGGAATAGGGTCAATGGTTTTAAATGTGCGCAGGGCAGGTTTAGATGAGACATTGGGATGACACATTATTCATAGTGAAGCACTGGCCCAGGTTGCCCAGAAAGGTGGTGGGAAGCCCCTGTTTCTTGAGACATTCAAGGGCTTGCTGAGACTCTAAGCAACCTGATGTCCCTGCTCACTCCAAGGGGTTGGACTAGATAGCCTTTGAAGGTCCCTTCCAACTCAACATGTGGTGTGGTGTGGTATGGTATGGTATGGTATGGTATAGCATTCACTGAAGAGCTTTAGGAAGTACATGCCATCATTTAGATCCTAGGGAATGAGCCCAAAACAAGCGTTTTGTAGAAGTCAGGAGGGAGACCTTTGCTTTCAGATTCAAAAGAAGCATTGAAATCTCTAAAATGTTTTGATGAAGTCCTATATTTAGAGCTTTTTAATGTTTATAAAAATTGATGGCAAATTGCTCTTAGCAAAAGCTGTACAGACACTGCAGCTGTATTTTTGATGCCATGTTTTGACAGGTTGCCTGGTCTTCAAAAAAATGTGATTTTAGATTAAATATGCATCTGAGTGTACTTCATTCTATGGAAAAAGACCAAAATTGCTCTGCAAGTACTACCATGCTTTACAATTGCATTCTATCTGATAAAATCAGTGTCATTGAAAACAGATATTTCTTCTATTGTGACGTTTATCTTCATTGTTGAATTTGCAGTTTTTTCTGACAATTGGCAAAGCCACAAATCCTAAGTAAACATAGCTACTGCAGATGGTAAATATTCTACTTTTAAGGATTCTTGTTCTAAGCACAAGAAATATCAAAAGACAGGGCATGTGTCTCACAAAGTGAGACAGAGACAAAACAAAATGCCAAAGGCAAAGTCATTTCAATACCCAAAATGAGCATTTCACAGCACTAGCATGACAAAAACTGTGACATTTGAGAGGAGGGTATTTTACCTCAAACCAGGACAGGACCTGAGATGAATAGAGGGGAGTCCTATGCTTAAAAATTTGAAATCTCCTTTATGGGACTGCTATGTGATCTTGCAGAAGCCTCTTTGATGTGATGTTTGGGTTTCCATATTAATTGGATTAAGATCCTCAAATATTAGGAACCTGTGGCCAAAGATTTGTATGAATTTTAGGCTTCAGTCACTAAAATAGAAATAGAGCTCCACTGCTTCACAGGACTAGGGTGATGGGGGTTCACTCATAGTTCCATTATTCTCTGGTATTCTCATAATCAAAGCTGGGAAATTATCTCAGGTTACTATACTATCTTGCTTTGATGTGTAGTACACATCATAACTGGCTTTTGGACATGAAAATAAGTCTATCTAGTTCCATATACATCTTAAATTGTCCTTGGCTGGAGGCTGAAACCAGAAAGGGTCAAAGTAGACATTACATACAATTTTAATATTGATTTTGAAGTGCCATAGAAAAACTGTACTAGGGGTATGACTGCATTTTTCCTCACCTTTAATCTGAATTGTATATATGTTTTGAAAAATGGGTCAAAACATGTATCCTACATAGTCTGTCTTCAGTCTAGCTAACAGCACTAACTGTAGGAGCAAAAGCCTGTTAAGAAATTTGGGTATGTGCTGGAGTTGTTAGCTCACCCAGATACCCCAGTCTGCACCTGCAGACTAATCCTTGACTGTGACTCCATCACTATAGCCTCACCTTTATTCTGCTATATAAATACATAAGGAGGAGGTAAGGGTAAAAAAGAAAAGGAGTATATGAGTTGAGGGGTAATTGTAAAGTAACATTGGGGAACTCAAACTTGAAAATTCATGTAAGGATTCAAGAATGGATGTATTGTATTGAAGTTGGAAGAGAGTTAATTTTAACAGTAATATTTTATAAGCACTCTAGGGAGATATTATCAGAGGCCAAAGAAAAGGAATTTGCAGGAGGCAAGAGAGAGAGCGGGAAAGCAGATCTTTGAAATACTCTGAAAAGGGAAATGGCAAAATCTTGTTTCAAAAACCCAACCACCATAGAATGTAAATTACAAAGTTTTCCTTTCATCCCAAAAGAGACCCCCATTCTGCTTACACTTCTGAACTTGGAACTATGAATGTCCCAGTCAGCAATAACTGAGGCTACAGCTCTGTTTCATCATCCTAGTTTTTAGTCAGCATCACTCTTAGCACTTCAAATGCCATCTGTGGTGTGTCAGTTCAGAGAGCTGACCAGAGTTTGGTCTGGTTTCCTTGAAACATGATAAAGATAAGAGGATTTTGAAAACAGGATCTGGATCCCCGTTAAAGTTTTTAATACCTCCTGTTATGAGGTCACTTGGATTCAGGATTTCTGCTTAGGCTTACCTGATACATTTTAACAGATATTCAAAACCCTATAATCGCGCACTCAGAGGTTACACTAATTTCCAGTGCCTAAATGCTTTGCGGACTTTCCAGCTAATCCTCTTTTTTCATGCATAAATCTAGAGGGTAGGTGTTGGAGCTTTCAGATTTATTCTTTATGTTAGCTGTTTTCCAACCAAAGAATCTTTCAAGGGTAACCAAAGCAAGTGCTAAATACATCAAAATGTAGGATGTTTATATGCTGTTTACATTATCTCAGTAATCTACCAAGTAATTATTGGCAAATAACACAAAAGAAAGTGTGGCTATTATTAGTAATTGCATTACCTGTCATAGTTTTAAACACTTGCTAATATTAAATTTATGCAGAAGTGTTAAATCCTGTCTGAGCAATTTAAATTCTTTTCAAGTAATTGTATTAATATTAAAAAGCTACAAAATACAAGTTAACTAACAGCATTCTTGTAGTTGCTGCATTTTATTATTGAAACTTTATTATATTTTTCATGTCTGAATGTAAAATATGAATAAAACTATCACAAACCGCACTTTGTTGTTAAGTGACATGCCTTTTCTTTATGATGTATGCTTTGCCATAGAAGAGTAGTGCTTAATGCATTTCTGTTGGGATACACCTATTTATTCTGACAAACCTATCAGCCTCCAGGGTATTCTTTTGCCTCAGAACCAATTTTACATCTCATCCATTATTTAATAAGATGTGAAAACAGTATCCTGTCTCAAAAAAAAAAAAAAAAAACAGACTCTGTTTCATTGCCAGAATGTGGCAGACTCACTCATGGACTTACTTGCAGGATATGCAATTGTTAGTGAAAGGCCCAGTTATACACTCATGGAACTTCAGTAACGTTAGTCCTGAGGATTTTTTATTTTAAAAGTAAGCACAAAAAATGTCCTCTATAATGAAAAAAATGCATTTGACTTCTGGCATTAATTTAAAAAAAATATTATAATAATAAATAGCACCTGCACATCAACTACATTATGAAACAGACAGAATGTCTTTGCAAAATATATGCCCTGGGGATTATTTTCTTCCCCCTTTTCAATGTTTATGAAAGGTTTAAAATTGCACTAGCATGGGAAAAGTGAGGGTCTAGAGTGAGGAAAGCAAGCTGAGGCACTGTGATTAAAAGCAGTGATAAAGCAAGTGTATACAAAATCCTTTCAGATAAGTCTTTTCAGCCAGATGTGTTCATAAGGGAATGAAGTCACACAGGAAAAAGAGACTAGGACACACAGTAGGAAATACAGTCAATTAACAAATCAGCATTAGTTGAAGTAAAATAAAATATTTTAAATAATCCACAAAGTAGTGAAGTGACAAGAAAGTAAACAAGCTATTAGGTTTGCTAACTCCAGAAAGTAGAACTCACTCCATTTCTCTGTTCCACATTTCCCTCACTGTCTGAATAACAGGATCAATCCTTTCAGATTTGCACAATGCTTCTTTTCATAAAAGTGCAACATCTCTTGCATGACAATGAGAGATGATTTTAAGTACTTCTTAGAAAAGTGACAACATAACTTAAAAGAGTTAAAAATGAAATTGCAGAAGCTGGAACTTGTGACAGATAAATGTTCTAGTGTCATGTCCTCCTGATATCCTTTATTCATTACACATGAACACAGCTCTATATCTAAAAATCAAGGCTGTTATATGTCTGGCTTACAATGCCAGTCAGAATGGCTTGCCACCCAGAGTCTGGAATTGCATCAAGACAGTGTAGCCTTAAAACAGCATAAGAGACCCATTTTACATTATTGTCTTTTCCCCTTACTTTCAAGGACACAGAATTTAATGCAGCATTGATGGGTCAAAGATTTTGACACATGTCAAGACAGATATCTTCATTTTAGAGTTTTAAAAAAGGCAGTAAACTTGATAAATATGAATCAATTTAGGTGGCAGAGGCAGCTCAGACAATTGTTTTACTCTTCTGCATGAGACATCACTTGTGAATGAAGCCTAATGTAAAGCACAATGTAATTTAAGATAGATGAAAGCAAAAAAATTGCTAGAGATGGAATAAGGGTCTAGAGGTGGTCCCTTGAAATCCATGTTAACATACCTATCACTGTTATTTCTATGGATTTTTAAAGCCATTTTATTAAAGTCTATGGCAAGGATATAATTTTCAAGGAAACAGTATTTTGTATGACTTATATTAAGTTATTATTCTCTAGTAAATTCAGCAATAGTGTTCCATAGAGAGTGCACGTGATTGAGAGCTGTGAATAATCTGTTTCCATTAGCAAACACTACAAAATGGAGCTGCTTGTTTCAGCCAGCACCTGTCTTTTATAAATAGATTTCTCTGTAGAAGAAACACATCCAGAGGCATCTAGTATGACTTTATGTCCCTGAATGGAACATGTTGCAAAATCTCATTTTTAATTATGGAATTTGTGTTACTTCAGCAATGAAATGTGTAATAATAACAGCAAAATCTTTGTGCTAATGATCAGAGATAACTTGTGCAATTAGGAGGTTTATGGGAATTTAATGGGATGAGAAGGGCATGAGGTCATCTGCTGTATGACTTCTCATGATTGTACCCCACTGTCTATATCTCTAATGTGTTTTTATGACTTCTGCACTTTGGTTTGTTTTCCAGTTTGTGTTTTGCCGTGAATGTAAAGAAGAATATCATGAAGGGGAATGCAGCTCTCTCTTCAGCACCCAAGGAGCCATGGCCCAGAAGGTAGGGATCCCTCAACACATTACATCCTGATCATTTTCACTGGCCCAGCTAGAGTGACATTTTTCAAATAGGTCCTAATTATAACGCTAACTAAAAACAATTATGTTCATGCTGAATTACTCCAGCCATCAGGAGTTGCCTAATTGGCTTTGCAGTGGATTTCAGTTACTTTGATTGATAGAGTAGCTGAGTTCTGTCAGGAGCACACAGAACTCTGCCTTCAGTAGATAAAGAAAAGACCTTTCCAGTGGGCTTTTTGGGGTTGTCTCTATTCAGAGTGAACATTTTTGAAAGGCATTATGTAGTCTTCCAGCTTATTTTCAGTGTACCCATCAGGAAATGTGATTTTGGACTGCACAACAGGGGTTTCATTCAGCCTATGATGTATAAACTGCTGTTGATAATTTATTTTTGATTTAGAGAAATAAAAATTTGATTGCCTAGGCTGGAAGCTGTCAGATGATAAGTATTTCAGTCTGCTCTATAATTTTGTAGCTCTTGTGTCTGTAGACATGTACAGAAAATAGTTTTTCTTTCCTGACATTTTTCCTTTGTTTGAAATTCAAGTTTCCCTGCTTTTCATAGCAAACAAATGACAGTCTTTCCAATTAAAAATAAATTAAAAAAAAAATGCAAAGAACAGGAGAGAAGGATAGATACTCCCTAAGTATCTCACAGCTTGATGCCCAGGATTCAGATGTCTGGCATGTTTAGTTCTAAAAGTCAAACCCTGAGCTCCCATTCTGTCCAGCTTGGCATTGCAGGATTGTGGGCAGGTGCTGATGGGGACTTGTGGCCAGCCAGCTCTCAGCAAGTTTTATTTGAAATATTTGTATATTGCTTTGGCTTCTCCCTAATGGCAATGGGAGCACTTTGTACCTCTGGTCCAGTATCTCAATACATGAATTCAAAAAATTGTAGAATCATAGAACGGTTTGAGTTGGAAGGGACTTCAAAGACCATCTAGTTCCAACCTCCCTGCCATGGGCAGGGACGCCTCCCACTAGATCATGTTGCTCAAAGCCCCATCCAGCCTGGCCTTGAGCACTTACAAGGATGAGGCAGGAATGATACACATTCTGGGCAGCCTCACCACTCTCACCACTCTCAAAATGAACGATTTATTTCCAATATGTAATCTAAATCTCCTTTCTTTCAATTTAAAACCAATCTTCCTCTTTCTGTCACTGTACACTCCTGAAAAGAGTTTTTCTCCGTCTTTCTTCTGGAGCCACTCCAGATACTGGAAGGCCACTATAAGGTCTCCCCGCAGGCTTCTCTTCTCAAGGCTCAACACCACCAATTCTCAGCTTGTCAACTGGAGTTGCACCCAATTAGGTTTGTTAACTTCAAAAAGTTGATTACTTTTGCTATTCCGGTGTAGAAAGGTTTTGCTGTTCCTGAAAAATTTTCCTTTCCATAATAGCTAAATGATAGTAGAAGAATAACTCTTACAGCTAGTCAAATCAGTTCCTCGGCATAGACAAGACCATAGACTACCCAAAATTCATGTAGCCTCCAACTTAAGCTGAAATTAATTAATTGACTTAGGTCAGCCTTTACCTCTAAGAGAGTTGCACTCATTTAACTCCTCCACAAGGTGGCAAACGTTTTCCTTCATTTATGTAACCAGGTGAACTGAGAGGCAGCCAAAGAAATGTAAAACACGGCAAGCCTAGGTGCTGTCGAGATGCTGGTTTAACCAGAATAGCATCACTACAAAGCTCTCCTGGATACAGCAATCTCCTATACTGCATACAAAACATTCATTGAGCATATATGGAGCATATTCTTACTTGGTTTAATTTAAACATTTATCCATCTGTGCTTTCAGTCTTACTGTTGCGTGGTCCTCCCCTGGTAGGTGTGCACCTCTGGGTCAGAGTTAACTTGCCATTATTTAACTGCTTGTCGAGGAAGTGAGAGGATTGTTAGATTTTTAACCATCATCTGTTTTAAGATAGGAATAAAATATTTCCAGGGCTCTTTTCAGCTCTTACATTTTGACTCCTGTCCAGACCCTTTCCCTGTCATTCATTTTAGAAACTAATCTTATTTTCACAACTCAAACTACTTGGATTTCAGGGACAACCAGACACTTTGCCATACTTTTTATATTTGGAAAAGCAGGGTTTACTTCAGTCTGTAGTGACTACAGTAGTGAAAGGACCTTTCATTGTTTTCACTTTTCTGAAAATGCCTGCTTGTCTCCCGTACAAGAGAAAATATCGTGGGCAGGCCTAGGCCCAAGTCAGCATGATAGAGTGTGAAAGAATTGGAAAAAAGGTCAAAAGGGAGTGTTGAGGTGGAGGAATTGTTTAGCCAGAAGCTGATGGCAACAGAATGGGAAGAGCAGTGGTGCCACTGAAAAAACACCTCTTCATGACCTGTGTGCCTTAGCACTGCAAGGATCATCTGTTCCTTGGGGAGTAGACACCGTGGATCTGTCAAGACAGGGCCTGTCAGGTCTCTGAAGACAAGGATAGGCCAAAATTGTGGATAGTGGTCTCACAGGTGGGCAGGACAGGGCTTTAGGGGGCTGGAGACTGGCCCTTCTGCAGTGCCACCGGGGCAGGGACAGACAAAGGGTCCTGGGCTAGGACAGCAAGGTCTGTTGGTGCCCTCAGAGTTTGATGCCACTTTGGGAAGCCTTGGAGAAAGAGATCCATCAGAAAAAGAGGTAAATCCTTATAGAAAGGCTTTGAAGTGTCCATTAAAGCCAAGAGCTGACAGGAGCCACTGTGACCTAACATCCATAAAAGGGGGAAAGAAGACAGAAAGGCTAAGGAGGAGCTTAGGGAGGAGGGGAACTGATGGGGCCCTGAAGTGAGAGAAGGCAGCAGGGAAGGAGGAATGGAATCAGTTGACAGAAAGAAGGACAAAGCAGGTACCAGGTGCCGCGTTTAATGCTATTCAAAATAAAGTAGCTTGAACTTTGGAACAGTGGGACGCTAGAGGGCATTATTTGCTGCTTGAGATAGAAGAGGTGAACTCAGCAGCCGGAGTGCAGAAAATAGCTTTGCTTTAAATATTGGTGTATCGTGGTCTTTCAGATGTATGCAAGATTTTTCACGGACCATTGGAATGGATACAATGTTCTATTTCTGCTGAAATGTCTATTTTTATCCCTGGTAGTCTATTGAAAGCTTATTTTAAGCATTTACTGTTGTAGGGATGATCTATTTCCCTTAGTGTAAGTTACATAATTTCATGGAAAAAAAATATCTGTGGCAACTTCATTTTAAGCTTCATTTTAAACTTCATTAAAAAGCTTCATTTAAAAATTATTACAGCCTCTTGTAGCTGTTTGAAGATTGTAATAATTTTTGATGGATTAAAAGGCACAGTTTTCATGATGAATCAGTGACACAATGAAGGTGACTCCATCCGGATTTAGGTTTAGAAGTAACCACATAGCCCCTTCTATGTACACCACAAAACCAGGCTTCCTGGCCCCTTTTGACCTCACCAACAAACAGTCTGTGCCATTGGGAAATTAGCTATAAACCAGCTTCCTTTGTAATTTCTCAACAGAAAATTAGCTGTAGGCCCCCTTTAGGTATTGATAAGCTACTATGAGGTAAGTATCATTTTTTCTAGAGCTGTTTCTTTTCATCAGTACATGCTATCTGGGCCCTGAATACAACCTTAACTGTAGTTTCAAGGCTCAGACCTAATTTTGTCACAATTTTTTAGGCAAATAATCAGCTCTTAAGCAGACCCATTTGATGACTGCCCAGAAGTGCTTTTTTTCTGCACAGGTGTGGCATAAAAGCACAGCCAGGAAAGCCAGTGACATCACCTGGCACCCTGCTGAAGTCTCTCACAATATAGTTCCTGGAAAAATTCCTGGCTCATTTAGGCTGCAGGTGAACCTCCTGTTGTCTCATGTTTGCAGGTCTCAAAGTTGCAAGTAGGTGGTAAAAATATACAGACATCAATTGCCAGTCTTCCCTTTCCATCCACTGAATAACATGTCTAATCTCATATGCCTGTAGATCCCTGGGCAAGTTTGAGAAGCCCGATCTCTGTGTAGATTGTGGCAAGCTGTAATTTTGCAGCAGAATATATAAGCAAACACAGGATATTTCAGAATTTTATTTTAATGTAGAATTCTCCAATAAAGGGGCTTTCAAAACATCCTTAATAGAACTGTTTTAATGCTAAGATGTATAATTAGCTAATGCTTCATGGTGCAATCTGTTTCCTAAAATACTGCTATGGAATTGAAAAACTATGTTCATATTAAACAGTAACAAGAAGACATAATGCAAACAAAGTTATGAAATTACATATTCTCCTGACAATGTACAAAGGAAATGGCAAGCTCCTTTTTTGCTTGAACCTTTAGTGAAGGTGAGTTGTTAGGAAAAGCATCTATATATGACTGCACAATTATGATCTTCTCAATCAGTTCTTAGTTATAAGTATTTTGTGTTTATGCTCAAAATATTGTAAATGTCACTCTCTGAATTATTCTTTCTCTATGTCAGCAAATTTTCCTTACTGCTTTTAGCACAGTGGAAAACAGAAGGTGAGGTATCTGAAATGCTGTAGTACAGGCAAGAGTTAATGACAAACATAGTATTTCTATGGAAAGTTATCTTTGCTGGAAAGAGGGGGGAAAATACTCAAAATTCTAAACAGCAAATGATGACCCCCACCAAAAGGTTTCATAGAACTATACAATTATTTCACTGCATTTTAGTGAAAGAAAAAGCTACTGAAGAGATTCATCATGCATAATATCTTTCAATGAGTCCTGAGGCACAGCATGAAATACAGAACATCTATTATTAGACCATTGATTTTTTTTTTTGGTCAGATTAATTTAAAAAGCTAAATAAAACATGACTGTACAAAAAATATTACTTGCATTCTAAAGTATCTTAAAAACTGGAGAAGAAACTGAGGCTTTGGAGTTTAATAGCTATATATCCACAATGTGATGCACAGGGCACTTCAACTCACAGGAATTTCCTGCTTATAGTTATTTTTTTTGCTTCCTGTAAAATTAATCTCTGTGTTATAAGTGAAGATGCACTGGAGGAAATCTGAGAATAAGGCTTAACTTTCTGTCTAATGAGAAATAGAACTACAGAGGAAGAATTTTAGCTTTCCTATTTTGGGCAGCAATACAATAAAAAGATATGACAGGGTGCTTTTGTTTATGAGGTTAGTCTAACAGTCATTTTAGAGCTCTATTGCCACTTACGGAAAAAGGCATGTTCTTTACTCCACTCACAGAAAACAGTTATACAAGAATGGCCTGTATTACATTAGATTTTCTGCTTTAGAGTGGGGTAAATGCAATATTCACGAGCTACCTGAATTAAATTCATGCTGATATGAGTGGCCCAACACGCAGAATGAGAATTTTGATATGCAGTGTGACAAAATCAGAGTGCTCTAATTTTATTTATTGAAAGTCTCTTTCATCTGTATCAAACAAAATACCCTGTGTATATCACTTTGATTTTAGCTAGTTGCTGTTATCACAAAACAGCTCTTTTTTATGCCAGGATTCCCTAGGCAAACCAGACAATTGGCTCACACAAAGCTGCTTCATATGAATTTAATTAGATCACTGTGGCATGGACCTGTATCTTGCTGTGCATGAAACATATTCTCATTGATGGAAATTTTTCCTGTTCTGTATCTGTAGTCGTATTTTAATGTTTTGATTAACACAAATTTTTGTCTCAACTAGAACATTAGTTCCATAGCTATGCACACCTCCCTTTGTGAGATTTTGACTCTTCACCAACTCAAATAATAAATTTTTTCCAAAGCGTTTTTAGTCTATCTAATGTCCTAGACATATGCTATTTCTGCCCCCCCCATCCCCTAAGCTGAAGTAAGACACCACTAAGCATGATAGTAGGTTTTTTCATGTAAACATGTTCATAAAACAGCCCAGTAGAAGGTGCGTTAACAAAAGACTGTCACCATCCCTTGTAGATCAGGCCTCAATAAGGCAGCTTATGCTTGAAGTTCTAGCCCCAAAATAATTAGTGGGCTGTGTTAATCTAAATGTTATGGTGGATTGAACACTGCTTTGTGTACAATAAATAATTCTTTGTCTTCTTTTCAGATGCTTTCATGTATCAATAGTTGTTGATATCAGTAATACTGTTTTGAGGCACATAAACTTTTTAAAAATGCTGTATTTCACATAGTCATAATTTCACATATTCCTACTGATTTATTTTTTTCCAAGGAAAATTAACTTAAACCCAAACATTTCTGATCCAAAGGAAAAGTCTTTCTGATTTAAAGGAAAATGTACTTGGATACAATTTTTAAATTACTTGGGTTTTTTTGCTTCTCAGAAAAAAATTATCAACAAGAACAAGCAAACAAGATCCAAGGACTTAGAATCATAGAATCATAGAATAGTTTGGGTTGGAAGGGACCTTAAAGATCATCAAGCTCCAACCTCCCTGCCATAGGCAGGTCTCACCAGACCAGGCTGCTCAGTGCCCCATCCAGCCTAGTCTTGAACACCTCCAGAGAGGGGGCATCCACAACCTCTCTGGGCAACCTGTTCCAGTGCTTCACCACCCTCACTGTAAAGAATTTCTTTCTTATGTCGAGTCTAAATCTACCCCCTTCCAATTTACATCCATTGTTTCTAGTTCTTCCATCCGATATAATATTAAAAAGTCCTTCCCCTGCCTTTCTGTAGGACCCCCTCAGGTACTGATAAGTTACTATAAGGTCCCCCCTGAGCCTTCTCTTCTCCAGGCTGAACAACCCCAACTCCTTCAGTCTGTATGTTGCAATAATTGGAGAACTGGAGACCATTGTGTGGTGTCAACATCACAAGTGAGCAGAATTCCCTATACTCTGTGAACTGACATGTGATGCATCTCTGAACTTCCTTTCCATTACCAGGCAGGTCATATAAAGTAAGAGGCAACTTTGGTTGGTAGTGCTGCTCTATTATCTAGGTCATTGTCAAGGAGATTAGATTTGGTTGAAAAGAATATTAGATTAGAATGAAAGAACCTGATTTAAATAGCCATTAGTAATTGAGAACTGTCATGTGCCTTTCCTTGATTGTTTAATGGGAAAAATGCAGATAGCTATATGTGTGTTTGCAGTCATTGTATGCGGAGCACTAAATCAAGCACCTGAACACTGGAGATTCACAGATTAGCATGGAATGATTTGTTTACCAGAGGGACTCACTGGCACTTTTCTGCATTTGCATCCTGCAGCAGAAAGTTTTTAGCTTAGCATTCAGTAAGACTGGGCACAGGAGGGATGTTAGATCTCTCATGGGCTGAAAATATTATCCCACTGCATCTATTTCATGCTAGAATTTTTACAATGGAAAATATTAATATAATAGTTTACTGTGCTCTTTTCAGCAGTTTGTTCTTTCTTAGTGAATTGCATATATACAGCTTGAAATTGTGTATTTTAATTAATCCAAAGCTCTCCTGAGCTTTTATTTCCTTACGGAACTAAGATCAAATACCTTTATAAAAACAACCTAGCAATTTGGCAGTGTCATTTGCTATTAGAGCTTAACAAAGACATGAAGATGGAGGAAAAGTATGTTTCGGCCTTCTGAACTACACAGTGGTTTTTTGAACCTTTGTTAAAAACAGAGCTACAGTGAAGCTTTTCTGGGTTGACTACAAAAACTATATCTGTTCTTTTCATGTTGTTCTTCTGGAAAGAATAGCAATGTTTTGTCACTGCTGTAGTAATTTTCATCTTGAATCATTTGCATGTATGTTAAGTAATTAATTCTCATTACAATAAGATTAAATGTGTATCTTGTTCATTCTGGCATTGGGAAATCTGAGGCCCAGGTCTACTACTCCTCACTCTCCCCTCTTTCTGTTCAAGCCTCTCAGAGTTAGCTCAGATTGCTTGCTTCTTTAAGGATCAAGGTGTTACTCCTCACTCTCCCCTCTTTCTGTTCAAGCCTCTCAGAGTTAGCTCAGATTGCTTGCTTCTTTAAGGATCAAGGTGTTGCAAGATCAATATCAGATGATGTTCTTGCTAACAGCCTCAGCAGCTTTTTTTATGTCCCAGAACTTACTAATGTGCCATTGTATAGAGGTCATCCGGTTGCTGAACTGCTGAATAATCCAGCTGGGTGCATGGCTGGGCTTCCTCTCCAGAAGCAGAGACAAAAGTCACTTCTAGGATACAGCTGAGATTTTGTTAAATTTTGTCACTGCTATATCAAAAATAGTAGCAAAATGTAAGAATATTAAGTGAGGAGCAATAAAAGTGATTACAGGTCTGAGCAGTGTGATGTAGGTTGTAAAATAAAAGAAATAATACTATACATTTTTGAGGGTTTCTGATTTAAAGAAATTATTTTTAAAGTATGTGTTGCAGTATCCAGTAGATTGTCTGGAAATGAGTTTCTGTAGATGTTGCTCTTTGTTATTCCATTTTAATTCAGGTGACTTCAGCCAAGAAATAAAATCTAGGCCTTGCTCACTGATACTGTAACAGCTCACAGATTTTACCAGTCTTACTAGAAATACATACATAAAAATAAGCCACATATAAATAACTATCCACATAGCAGACTACCATTATTTAGAAGGTATATGCAAAGAAGTTATGAGAATTTGTACAAATTACATAGTTCATTTGAAGTTAAAATTTTCCCACGTGCTTAAAAAAAACCTACATTAGAAATGGAGAGAGCAGAAATTCATGACTGGAATCTGCATTAATTGTTTACAGCTACTATTCACGTAGTTGCTAGCCACGTGTGATAGAAATGAAACAAGACACTGCCATCTCTTTTGTTCTTGTACTATCATTTTAGGTAGGAAAGTGACAAGTAGGACACTTGTGCAGATTATGTAATTTTGTCTCAGTCATAAATAGGACAAAAAACAGGAATCCTTTTTAAACCAATCTCCATGATGATTTTTTGCATTTGTGTAATTTTTTCTGGGGAGCTACTTGCTGTCATTGTTCATGGCTTGAACAATGAACTTTTTCTCCAAAATTTGTGAATTTCTTCTTTTGTGCCTCTTAAGGCCTCTTAAATTTGTATAGATTATGATTAACAAATTCTAGACCTCTGAAACAAGGAGTGTAGTTTATTATGAAAACAGCTTCATTCCAGGGAGCCCACCTTTTCTGCATTATGAAGTGTCGTGTTACCTTGGTATTTTTGCTTTTTCTGGCTTGTGCCTGTAGGTGTTTTTTCTCTCTTTGTAGGCATACATAGTTGATGAACAAGCAGCCATACAAGCTCGATGGGAAGAGGCATCTAGAGAAACAATCAAGAAGACAACCAAACCATGCCCCAACTGCAATATTCCAGTAGAAAAAAATGGTAGCTTTTTATTGTTATGTCATACTTAACTGTCTTTTTAAATTCATTTGATGCTTTAAGTGGATGGATATGCATGTGTACAATTATTATAAGAGAGGGAAAGCGCACAGAGCCTAAATCTTGAATTTTCCTTCTGTCACTTTATCTGAATTACCTTGAAGTCACTAAATCTAAATGTCTTAGCTCTAAGATGACTACCTAAGCCTCACAAAATCCTTATCCATTTTATAGACATGAGAAAATGGGAAAATGAGTCCCAGAGAGACATTGTATGTAGAATTTATACAGCTAGTTCAGCTAATTGTCTAGATTTTCCATTGTCACTGGAAAAAGAAACATTTGTAGGGCAAAAATTATCTCATGATAAAACAGAACATGTGTCCAATATAGGCCAGGAGAATTGCACTGAAAGTGAGGTGATGAGAATTAATCCCATTGTAGATGTCTGCATCATACATAACTGAATTTAGATGAGATTAAACTCAACCTAGTGACATGCTCACAGTAGAAGACCAAGTCACAGGAAGAAACATAAGTCCTGACAAATTGGTTGCACTAATCAATGCTTACCACATAGGAAGAAAAGTAATTTGCTGTCACTGGAGTGATTAAAATGGGCAATGGGAACAGTAAATTGGCTGTACCCTATAGGTTCATGCTGTTCCAAGATTCAGTTGCGTTTATACTAATCAATAAAAAATTATTAAAGCCATTGACTAAATATTACATTAAGTAATAGAGGATCCTTCTCAGTTTGGTGGCATCAGTTACTCAAAAGGAACAATGAAAACACCAGGTAAGACACTGTAAATGGCAAGGAGAGATCACAAGCAGTGATACCACAGAAATAGTACTGAGGAATAAATTAGGACAGAATCCTGAAATCTGAGGTTTGATGGAAGAAAAGAAGACAGCAGATGGAAAGTGGGAGACTTGTTCAACCACAAGAAGCAGAATGAAAGAAAGCATAAATTTAAAAGTAGGAAGGTGAGAAAAAAATTTAGCAAAGTGTAGAGAGCAAGATGGGCAGCAGATGAGACTTAACAGAGGGGTAGTCATAAAAGTTGTTACCAGACTTGCAAAACAGGCTGGAAACTAGAAGTTTGAACTGGATTAGAAATAGTTAAATAATAATTGTGATTATTTGTACTTAGCAATACATGTATTAAAAAAAAAAACCTGGTCAGGCTTGAAGTAGTGCTGGTGCCTTCACTTTCTCTTAGACTCTGCTACACAGAGTCTTTACTGTTAAATTACAGGCAGCTGTCACTTGTCACAAAGAGGATATCCCTATTTACCACCAATTATGTAACTTCCACTAATGTTTAGGGAATATTCTTGTGAAAATCCCCAATGCATCAAAAAGGAAATAGATGCTATTATACTCTTTACCTTTGAAAGAAGATATTAGTTGAAAATGGGTAATAAACAGGAAAAGACATTTCCTTGCTTATAGCCTTACCCATGTCAGGAAAGTACCTCATAAAGCAAAATGTCAAAGCCACAGCAGCAGGCTGGAAATTATTCAATAGAACAGAACTGGCTGATTGTGTTGCCATTTGGAGGTACCTGCACAGGGTGGGAAGTGGGCTGAGAGAAACCTCATGAGCTTCAACAAAGGGAAACTGACCAGTACAGGATGGGGAATGGAAAGGATCTGAATGTCCTGGTGGATTACAAGCTGGACATGAGCCAGAAAGATACCCTTGCTGACCAACAGTATTCTGGGCAGCATTAGAAAGAGATGATCCTTGTCCTCTGCTCAGGTGAAACACATCTACAGTGGGTTCTGGGCTCCCCAGTACAAGAGAGACATGGACTGAAGCAAGTCAAATGAAGGGCTGCAAAGATAATAAAAGGACTGCATAAATAAATACCTGATGGGGGAAGCAAAGAATTCAGAGACAAACTCCTCTTATTGATGTCTACTGAAAGGACAGAAGACAGGGAGCACAAACTGAAACACAGAAAACTCAATTTAAACATAATAAAATACTTTTTACCATGTGAGGGGTTGGAAACTGTGACAGGCTGCCCAGGAAAATCTCCATTCTAGGATACATTCAATATCCAACTGGATGCAACTATGAGCACCCTACTTTAGATGACCCTGCTTTGAGCAGTGCTTTTGTCTGGAAGATCTTCCAAACTTCCTTCCCACCTTTGTGATTCTACAAATTAAGGCATGAAGATTAAGAAGTGCAGTGCTTGCTTTCTTTGGTTACGGTTACTGCACATGCCAGTAAACTGAAAGAAGCACTTCATTACTCCCTAAGTACAGCTGGTGTCAAGAGGCTGATGACTGCACACTGAAGTCTGCCAACAGTCCTCATTAGGGAGGAGTACACTGACTCCAGAAGAGAATAATTCTACCCTCCATCCGCAAACAGTGATGTACACTGGGGGACAGTGACAATGCCAATAATTTTGCTGTAATAGCTTATATTTCTCTGTGTCAATAACTTTTCTATAATAGCCTATACACTATGGACATTGTAGAATACTCTGTGCCAGTAACTTCTCTGTAATAGTCAAAATGAAAGAGTGAAATTATTTCCCACAGCTCCATTCCCAGTCTGAGCGAGTTTAAACACAAATCACATCTCTCAGAGGACTGCTGTGCTCACAAACCTGTGGGCCACATTGCTTGAGGCTCTCTCCATTCTTTCTCCACTGCAGCTCTGAGATGCCATGTAGCAGACGGCAACATGATTTATGTAGATTGGCACATACATGAGCACATATTTCACAGGGGATGCCTACTGGGGTTTGGGTCCTACATCAGGACTGAGATATGTTGTTCCCAGTGGTGGCTTGATACCAGTTATAAGAGAGGATTGGATCTAAATTTTTTAGCAGAGTGTAACCATTGGTTGGCTATTGGTATGCTTAAATTTAAATAAAATTAAAATACCTGGAGAATTGCATCTCTTGTGCAAAGATATAAACTGATTAATAGACCTTACCATCACCTCTAATTGTCTTTCTCTGTCATATGAAGCAGACAGGTCTGTTTTAATAAACCAGTTCTTGTGCATTGTGCTGTTTCTGCCCTTGGAGAATCATTCTAGAGTGGCATTTATTAAAAAGGTGATGTAAGAGTAAAGGGTAACAGGGCACACAGTAGGGAACAACACACTCCCTCTACTACTTATCACCATCTGGAGTCAAACCAAGATGACACTTCAGCATTTCTTCATGCTGCATGCTTTTCTTTCAGTCTGAATTATAGAAGAGATCTTTTTATGTGGTAAGAAACATAATTTCCATTTGAAGTGTATTTCTGTAATGAACTTTGACAATGTTAATTTCATATATAACAAAATAAACATTTGATCAAGGTTGTGATCAGTGTGGCTGAGTAAGAAACCCAACACATAGGAAATATCAATGTGATCAAAAGGCTGCTATACACACTAAGAAGGTCAAATCAGCTTAAATTATTAATATAATTTTGAGAGAATCTTCAGTCAGCCACCAAGACTGTATCTCCTGATTTATTCTCATTGCAAATCACTCAGTTGTTGAATGTAAGTTCAAAAAAGAAATTCTTTCATCTTCTGTCTCACAGATGGATTTGGGTAGAATTTCCTTGAACACACCTCCATGACTGGCCATGACAGGCCACACAGGCTGTCTCTCTTTTTCCTATCCCCAGCACAGTCTCTTCTAATTCCCTCCTATTCCTGCAGCCCCTAAAGTGAGAAAAGCACATTACATCCCAGTAAGAGAGAGACTAGCAGATTTTAGAGAGCCCAGGAAAAATATTCTCAAGGTTTGTACTTCTCTTTAAGTACTCTACTTTCTTGGTAAATGAATGCTGAAGAAAGTTGATTTTAATACCATTAAGTGTTGATTAACATCTCCAAGTGTTTCCTAAGTACCAAAACCATTCTGTTGCTATTTTGCAGGTGGCTGCATGCACATGAAATGTCCTCGCCCTCAGTGCAAATTTGAATGGTGCTGGAACTGTGGTCTGGAGTGGAACAGAACCTGCATGGGAGATCATTGGTTTGAATAGTGGGCTGAGGTCGACCTGTCTTGCTGCTAAAGCTTGTTTTCACCAGCATCAAATTCTGAACAACTTGTTTAAGCAAAACTCTCAGTGGTTTTGGGGACATGGATTTCAGAAGTTGGCCTATTTTGTTGGCTTTTGCTTTCTTGCATAGGCAATAATACCAAAATCATATTGAAGTTATGCCAAAGGGTTTAAATCCACTAAGTAAAAAGAGTATTTGTTTTCATGGACAGACCTGCTCATTGTGGTACAAAGAGGGGTAAATTACACCTTTCTGAACTTGCGTAATCTTTCAGCACAGAGAGCAGATTGGGTTATCATAAGGAACTTCTGACATTTATAATCAGGAATCTGTAACTCTTGCAAGAGCAAGCAGCCTGCACATGTGTGTGTGAATGCATGAGCCTTAAAGGAGTGGAGGACATTCCCTCTGCATCATCTGTTTTTAATTTGACCACTTATTTGCTCATTCAGCAAAATTTTAGATTTTGAGGCAGTATTTCTTCACAGCTTTTTCGACAGACGGAAGACTGAGGCTCTTCTGCGCTCTCTCAGGGTTCCTTCCTAACAGGCTTTCTGTCTTGCTTTCAATCCAAATTATCATAGAACCAGTCAGCTTTATGCCATGTTTATGCCTGTGCATTTGTAACGTATGACAGGGAACTTTCCTACATACTCATAATAGACTTTTACATTGGAAGATTAGCTTAGCATGCACTTTCAGCTCTAACCATGACTGTTTCTGCAGTGGTGACTGGATTCAATTAAGCATAGTGAAAGCTAGATTCCCAGGGTTTCACTTTTCTTGTGCTTTTAGCAATGCTTTGGACATGGCAAAGGGAGGCAGGAGGACATTTCTCAGGGGTTTTCTGTATTGTCTTTCTTCTAAATTGAATTTGAATATGGGTATATTTCTGATAGCACATTCACAACACAAACAGCGTGGGGCAGAGGGATACGTTTAATTTCACGGTGTTAACACAGTATATACAGCTCACTAGCATTTTCAGGCTTGAACAGTCTTACTGTTTGGTGTGCTTTACATTGCTGTCTTACTCTGAAATGAAATGGGTGCTGCCCACAGCAGCATGCCATGTAAGGGTTTGTACAATTCATTTATGAAAAAGTGCACAATCAATAAAGTGGTCAAAATTGTAAACTTTCTTTCTTCATTTGTTTACATAGTAAGTGAATACAAAGATGTTGTGTGAGTCATGCATTTCTTTGATTGATTCAAACTCTCAGCTGAGAGACGAGCCCTTTCATTAAAAGGCACTATTAGCTCAAAATAAGTTCCAGGGCTGTGGACTTCTTTTGTCCAGTTTGATTTAATATCTTGTATGGCATGACTGTAAATTCCTGAAATTGTAAGTGTGCCCTGTATCAGTCAGTGCAAAGCAAGAAGCTTCAGGTATAAAGAAATACCAGGTTCACTACAGAAGTGTCCAATTACTAAAAGCAGTGGAGTATTTATCTGTCTTGGCTAGAAGTAGCATTAAAAGTCTGGGAAAACAAAAGGAACAGGCATGTAGTACCAAAGAGAGTGAACTGGCAGAGTTAAGAGAGAGGAAGTGGCAACAAGAGGACAGTGGCCATTTCTTAAAGACAGTTTCTCTTTTTGCCAGTGATAAAGTAAAATGTATGCACAAGTCGCTACATTAAAGCATAAGAGTGCAACAGAATGTTGCAGTGGAGCTCATTTAAGTACATTATCTTAATGGGGATATTTTACTGTTTGCTCTGATTATTTAATGATTTGATTAGCTATACCTTGGTCTGGTTTATAATTTATATGGCTTTATAATTTATAATATTATAATTTATATGGGGAAAAAATCACAGTGCTTCACTTCACCTTGCTAATGTGTTACACAGGACCTCATGGCTTTATTTCATAAGCAAATATTTGGAATAAAAGAAGTTTGAGTATCTTTTACATTTTATTTTTGTGTACATCTTATAGAGGGAGAAATATGGAATTTATGCCCCTGAATCAAGGTCTATTGATGCCAATGAACTATAGATCAGGTCCTGTATCATTTTCTGGCCAGTGTAGGACATGGTAGGCATGAGTCATAAGACTAGAATCGAAACATCTCTTTCTTATGAAGAAATTTTCAGAGAATGGGATTGAGATTCATCTAAGACATAAGCAAGGGCAGGAAAGGAGAATAAAGAAGGCAGTTCCAGCACTGACTCAAAATTATTCCCTTTTTGAAACTGACTTTATAGGCCTTTGTTATATAAGTTTTCTTCATGCTGTCTAGAATAACACTCTTACAAAAAATAGCATATGCTGCAGATGTTAATAAATGTCCTGATCTTCTCCTTGTTTTATATATGTATATATATACATATGCCTGAAGTTTGAGATTGTCCAAGCTGTAAACCTGATTTCTGTTTACAGCGAGCTTCTCAAATTCTCTACAATTCAAAGGAGATGAAAAATCAGGACTAATACTCTGCTGACACTGTAAGAATGCTGTCATTCCTATACAGATGTGTGAATTGGACGTAAAATTCCTATATAGATAATACTTTTTTTGGTGTGGATAATGCTTTCTAAAAGTAAATAAATAAATAAATAAACCTGATCAATGTTGTAATTTGAAACAAAACTAAACACAACAAGTCTTTAGTGTCTATTCAGATTGTTCAGTGGAATCCATCTCTCCCAGCTTTGGTTCTGTGGTTGGTTTGGTTGCCTGAGAATCTCAGAATCTGACATTAAGGGAAATAAGAAAAACGTTTACAAATATGTAAATGACAAGAGGAAGACTAGGGAAGATGTGGGCCCTTTCCAAAAAGACACCGGAGAGCTGGTCACAGGGGATTTAGAGAAGGCTGAGGTACTCAATAACTTCCTTGCCTCAGTCTTCACTGGCATGGCTTCTGATTCCACAAATCAAGTCTTAAAAACCAAGATCATAAACTGGGGGAAGCAGGATCCACCCACAGTGTGTGAAGAACAGGTTCGAGAACGCCTGAGGAACTTGGAGGTGCACAAGTCTATGAAACCCAATGAGATCCACCCACGGGTCCTTAGAAAACTGGCA
>VZTY01026045.1:0-16316 GCA_013400935.1 Turnix velox | reverse complement strand
GCTGGACAAGGCACTGAGCCGCCTGATCTAGTGGGAGGTGTCCCTGCCTATGGCAGGGGGGGTGGAACTCGATGATCTTTAAGGTCCCTTCCAACCTGATGCGATGATTCTATGTAGCTATAGATCCTGTGCAGTTCATTCATGTCCTGTTTCAGCAAGAAAGGAAGCAGTAAGTTTTTAATGTACAACCTTATTCCTTTTACTTCCTAATTACAGTCCATGTGAATCTTGCATTGCAAACTTTGTTAACTCATGATATTATATGCCTGCTGGACTACCACAACTACAGGAGCATCTGAATTTATTCAAAAATAAAGGTAATCTTCACATCAACAAATGAAATTTCTCATAAACATTTCAACCAACACGTTGGTTGTACAGGAACATTGGAATGTGCATCCTGACCTATCTGTGACAACTTGTTTGGCGTCCAGCAAAATGTACTAATGTGTACTTGCAGAACTCTGGCAGAATTTATCTATGACAAAATATCTCCTTCTGTAGTAAACTGCTGAGGACCAAGACTTTTTCCAAATATTATTTCATATCCCTCATATAATAGCAAAAAAAACTTATGAAACATTATTAGATGATTTTGCTTTAGGTTTTACCTTCTTATTATGTTAAATAAACAAAGCAAGCACATTCTAATTTCACCAAGAACTGAGTCTTTTAGAATGAGAAGTGATAGCAAATTTCAATTTAAAAACTGGAGGGTTTTTGGAGTTGTATGCCATTGTAAGATTTCCCCTTTTGCTGTCGCAATCTCTTATATCTCTTTCATTAATTACAGTCGTAACTATTCTAAGGGGCCATATTTGACCTTGTACACACAGATAGCCTATATTATAGTACAAAGGAAACTGCTAAGTAGATTGAGAAAACAATTTCATCCTCTTTCTTCTGACACTGTTTAATGCTGCCTCCATATACTTCAGTCTCTGTCAACCAAGAGAATTGAGCATAATGGCTGCATATCTGGGTTTATGTAACTAGAAACTGTGTTTAGGGTAATGGAAAAACTGCATTTGCAGAACAAAATTCAGACTTAACAGCTTATCTCTCTCACTGACAATCCAAATATCCTATCTCTGAACTTGAAATCAAGTTCATTCTACATCTCCCTGGTAAGGACTTATCCTAGCCAATGACCATCATGTTCCCACTTCTGAGGCACAAGGAGCATTCAGAGGAGGCACAGATAGACTGGCCAGCTTGAATTTTCTTTCTTTTTTGTGGAGACCCAGCACCAATAATCATGAAGGAAGTTATTCAGTACTTAGAGTAAAGATGGCAGGATCAGACTCATGGCCCTAGCATCACTTCACAGATGAGTTGTGAAAATAAACTTGGACATTCCAACAGTCAGTACCATTAAAAATTATGATGAGCATGCAATAAATGCAATAAATATGAGCTTGTGTTGCTGCCACACATATTGAACAGGGAAGATAAAACAATTTTAAATAATGTCTCATTAAATGAGGGCTGCTTGGTCTTTGCTCTGAATGTAGAAAAGGCTCTACAGAAAGAACTGGGTGGCCATGTAAACTAAAATCTATGTAACTTACAAAGGCAGTAAATGTGCACAGGCCACTTTCATTCTCATGTTTGTGTGTATAGCATAGAAATCTAAGTGCATTAAAACACTTATTAGTTCTATGAAGTTTAAGATCTCATACTATAGCCACATTTTACTGCTTAGATACATTTCAAGATCTATTACACATTTATGTCCTCTCCCCACTCATTAAGAGAGCTAACAATGGTAAGTAAGTCACTGCATCTTCCATGCCTTTCTGCATAGATCCAATGTCAGGGAGGACCTTGGCAAATGTCCCCTGAAGAATTTTGCTGAAGACACTACAGTGCCTGTCTGCACACCCTGCCCTTCTTCTGTTACGTTATTCTGATGGCAATTGGTTAGCATTGAGAAGCTCACCTTCAGGAGTGATTTTGTTGAAAACTCAGGGTATGTCTTGGAGCAGTTAAGACACTAACATGTGTTGCTTCTTTTTCTTCTACTGGATCAGCAACCCAAAAAGATCGGAAGGACAGCTAGGAAACCAATAACATCTGGAAGTGCCCCTGTGAGATTTGCCAGTCTGTCCACTAAAATGCCTCTTAGCGATGTTGGTAAAGGGCCACAGTCCCCTGCAGTGAAAACTAGTATTTAGTGTCATGGAAACTCATGGAGATACAGCAAGTTTACATCAGTTAACCAGTTATATCCATTCATCGTTCATGCCCTGATAAATATTTAGCCAGCAGAAGGCAACATTCACTATGCTCTACACTGACTAGCTAGCTGCATGTTAGGCCAGAGCTCTGCCTTTCTGCAGAGCTTCAGGTCCATGACATTCCCACCTGCCCCCACAACACCCCAAAGATAGCTGCCACATCCTTTCCCAAAGGGATTTTCAGTCACTCAGGTAACAAGCTGAATGCAACATCAGGGAATTCAGTCCTTGTCTAATTAAAGACAATGCAATCAGCTGGTCCACAGACACTTAAGGATCTTGTTAAGAATGCTATTTTTATCAGCTTGAGTGCCAGACACTGTAGTACAAGGTGATCATTAGTGCTGATATCTGAAGTCAGGAAAGTTTTAACTTACTGTATTTTCCCTCATGAACATTTGTTCTCTGCTAACCCACTCCCTCTTGTGAGCTCTCCTGTAGAACTGAGGAAAGATCAGAAGGCAAGTTACTCTTGGAGATGTGTCACATTCCCACAAGGTCCTGTTCCACTAAGAGAAAAGCTGAAACTTTATGTCAAAATCCACAAAATGCTATGAATACAGCTCAACCCCTCCATCTGTAACAAAGCTTCAACAGGGATTTCGCACATGACCCCAGGTCTTTTGGTCGCTGGGTGAATCAAACCACTCTGTGCAGAGGTCTTCACCATGGGGTTGTGCAAACCTCACTTGTTTTCTCACATGATGGAAACTCCTGTGCATGAAGGGCATTGCTGTTTGGATCACATGCCTTTCTTATTAGATCTCTGATAAATCCTTTTAAGCTTTGCCCCATGCTCAGGCTGCAGGACAGCAGTACTGAACTACAACCAAGTATTTATAAAATACTATGGCTAAGGATTAAAAGATAAATAATTAGTAGATCCCAGCAATGCATTAAAAAAATCTTTCACATTGAGGCAATTTCATTTCACAAAGTAGAGCATAATTTTTTCAACAATGTTCTTTTTTCCCTATATTCTGACATCAGGGCATCGTGGTGCTTGAAACAGCCTAAGCACTGAGGTCTAGGCTTTTGAGAACTACTCTGTCATTTTTCTCACAGGTGTCCAGCCTGCTTTTTTTCAATTCCTACATCCTTTCCTGTTGCTGAGGGATGATCAGATGTCTTTATGAGATCTCCAGCTTTTATGTAAATTTTTTTGTAAAAGGTTTGTCGTCTCACTCACTGAAGAGTGAACTCTTTTCCTTTTATTGCTTAATACAGTGTCCTCATGCAACAGCCAGTTCTGGAGCTTTGTCGGCATCCACTGAAATAAGTGAAATGCCACTTGGAGTAAGATCACACCACATCATAGAAAATGAAAAATTAAGGGATCAAGGCAGGAGATCTGTCCTTATTTCAGGGGGGGAGAAATTAGAGGAAAAGCAGCAACTTGTGTGCTTTTCACACAGGACAGATTTGCTCTAGTTAGCAGGATAAGGCAGTCCAAATGTACAGCCTGCTGTATTTTTTTCAGTGGTATTGTTGTCCCAGGTATTTGACAACCATGGCAAAATGAGTGCAAAATCTTATTGCTTTTCACTCCTTTTCTCTTGGGTCCTGAACTTTTAATACTGTTTATCTCTGTATTCCCTGTTATTATGTCTTAATGCAATCTCCTTCTGCAAGTTAGTATCAAAGGGTTTGTCCTGATTTTTTCATTCCTTAATGTGCAGAATAGACATTTATGAGAACTGTAAGAATGCAGCTTTTAGCCAATGCCTTTTTATATAAAAATCTACTTCATCAGCCACCAGCTCATTTTAAGAAAGTAAGCAACAGTACAGAATGCCAGTTATTTCCATTTTTAAGGGTCAAATTTCTTTACATGGAGTATCTTAGTCTATAAGGTGAACTGCTAATTTTAAGCCTTGCATATTCAAAAACCGTACTTCACAGCCTGTCTCTAAGGTGTGGGGTGTGCTTATGAATAATTAATGGACTCTACTGTAGCATATAGAATAAAATTTGACACAAATCTGTTCTTCAAACACATCAGACTGCACAGAAATGAAATAAAAATATATGCATCATCCACACAAAGACTGCTGCACAGCAGATATTTCCTGCCACCTAACCAGAGCTTACTCCATAATTTTCTCGGAAAACAGGAAGCTCCTTGGTGTTCCCTTCAGATAAAATGGTCTTTAAAAAGAGCACACATAAGAGAACATTAGACAGAGACTGCAACACCTGATCAGGACAAGAGCTGTGTCCTGTCTTGTGTTTCCAGTGTGTACAGCATGGTGTGAGATTGTGAGAGGAGCTGCAGCTGGAAACATGTTCTTCAGTGAGCAAAGTGTAATAGTGTTTTGCCTGCTTTCTTGTATGTGTGGGTGTTTTGGGGGTTTTTTGTTTTGTTTTGATTTTTTTAATCAATGAACTTTCCAATTCTGTGTAATTAAACAAACAGATGCTAACATCAGTGTAAATTTGGCAAGGGTACTAGAGCTGCTCCTTAGCACAATGAAGATGAATGCTTTAAGTGTGGCTTCAAGTTGCTGTCTTTTATGGTCAGGGTGAGCATGTAGCCATCCACAGGATGAGAATACTGCCACAGAATTCATTACAAGCTAGATCACCCTGCAAAAAGCACATACTTTTTGCAGGGATTGCCATTTTCTTTAAGCTTGCAGAAGTCCAAAATGGCAGGTTTGCATAGCTAGTTTCCACAAATTATTGCAGCATAGAGCAGCCTTGTCCTCATTGTGCTTAAATAATTATTTCCTCTCCTAGGTGCGGTAATGTACAGATACAAAAAGAATGGTTGTGTGGATTTGTTCCTGACTTGTTAATGTCTATGTAACTATATATGCAGATTAGGTATTGCCCTTGAAGACCTGGAGAGCAGCCAGCATGCCTCTTCCCTGGTAAAGTATGTTTAAACAGTTATGCATAAGCAGCATTTGTTAATATGTGCTCTGAGCTATTCCAGCTTCCCAGTGTTCAGACTAAGATTTTGTTCTACAGTTTGTTAACTCTGTATTTTTAAGAATAGCAGTTTCCCCTGTATCCGTCACCAGCACTTACCTTTGCAGCTCCAAAGTGATCTTTCCTCTGAGATCTCAGGAGAATTTCACTCAAACACATATCTACAACCATCACAGGAGCAGGTGTTGACATCTCTGCAGTTCTGTGGTACCCATGAAGCAGAAGTCTTCATTTTAATCACGCTTTAAGAAAACACAAAAAACAAGCTTGTGATGTTTTGTTTTAGATATATGTATGCAGAGAAAAAAAGGTCCCACTTCATTGCATGGATTGGCTCCAAATTTAAAAACATATTTAAAATAGCCATGGAAAAAACATTCGTATGTGGGCAAGGAGTGCTTACATTGTCTGTATCAGCAGATGAGAATATATTTGGTCTAATTCTGCAAAGAATTATTTGGAAGACATTTTGTATGGTATGATTATAGGAATTTATAAAAGGAATGATATTCTATAAAAATTATCTTTGGTCCATGATTAATTAGTAGCCATAGACTTGTTGCAGAAAATGAAGCATGCTGAAAGAAGAAACATGTTAAAAGAAACAATTTTTTCTGCATTTTAGTATTCTTTCTGTATGTACTAAGCTCTCTAAAGGGTCAAATTGGAAAGCCTGAAACTTAAATTCCTTTAATGTACCTCGCACAGCTCTTTTGCTAATGCATACTCAGTTAAAGAATGATCAGCTCTAAAATTAACTGTGGCTTTTGGGTTCAGTTTCAGCATGGTGTTTCCATTTCTGTGTACAATGTGGCTTCTGTGCAGGGAAGTGCAATTTTCTATATGAAAACAGTAGATCCACTATCTAGCTGAAGTAAAGGAGATAGTGGTGGCAGTGTCACAGGGTTAATCCACACTAGAGAGACTAGCCCGGAAAAGCTAGCTGCATAGGCTACGAGTGTGTGATTTTCACCACCACAACCCTTATCCTGGCATATTTAAATCGGTACACCTCCACCCATATTAGGACTCTTCTACCATCACAACAATGCATTGTTTCAGTACCTCTCATTTTTGGTTTCCATATTTAAATAAGCTGTTAGCATATGTCAACTTGTGTACACGTACTTTTATCTGTTTTCCTGAAGGAAAAAAAATGTGCAGTAATGTATCAATTCTTTCACTAATTCCAAAACTTGTTAGCAGATTTTAATCAAGCCTGAAAAAGAAGCAGAGATCTCAGACACTACTAGTATTCTACAGATTTCATAAAGACAGATAAGCCAAATACAGGAAAGACTTCCTGTTACTGCCTGTGTGGAGGGACAGCCTGCAGCTCAGCCTTTATTACACTCAACCTACACAGAAGAGGAACATTATTGATTCTCATAAGTGTGGGAAGCATGTCTTTTGTAATCCCTGCCTTATGAGATAATAGAGAATCTAACCTTCACGCGGACAGAGCAAACTGGGCTTCTTGAGTCTGGCTGCTGACAGCAGCATTTCAAAGCATCCATGCTATCTGTCTAGCAGCAGCACCACTGTGGGTGCTGCTTCTTTCTCCAGGCGGGTTTGGCTAGCCCTGCAGAACTTTCCACAATAGACAAGCTTTTGCCTCTAATTCAGTTTGTGAAATCAAATTCACAAGGCACTTAAAAGTGAACATGGTCAGCAGGGTGAAGTCCAATTGGTGGAACCAGCAAGAAGTTCATTTGTCTCCAACTATGAAAGGTACCTGGAGCCCTTACTCCCTTACTTTGAATTTGTGCTTTGCACAGCAGGAGTCTGGGCTTCTCTGTTTTGTTTTGTTTTTCTCTTACTGAAAATTACCCATTTAACACACAAGAAGATATGGCTCCTGGATAGCTGTGAGGAACCATTGCCTGGTGCAAGTTCCCCTCTCTTGACTCTTGCCCAATCCAAACAAGGTGTTAGCATGCTCACAAGAAACAAGATAAGAACTTCAGGGAGTCTGAAAAGTCACACACTCAGAAAAACTGGAACATAAAAACCAACTAGCTGCAGGCAGTCTTGTCTCAAGGACAGATAAGTAGATGTTCAGGCACTCCCACGCATAACAGTAGGTGCCTGACTTTTGGACCCTTGGCTCTCAGGATAACATCTAGACCCTGAGTGCGACACCTTGGAGTAATATCTTGAAAATCTGTATGTGTAGTATACAAAGTAAGTTAAAGTACCTAGTAGGAGATGCTTACAGTGTGACTGTACTACAAATACAGGCCCTCACCAGAATTAAGTTACTGATTTGGGGATTTTAAGTCTCCCTCTGCTTGGAAGTATCCCTTTTTTAAAAAACGCAGCTGGAGGGTCAGTTTTAACCAGTATGGGTTGGAGAATTACCCTTTACCAATTTCTCTCCATTTAGCTGTTTAGCAGTTATAGAGAGAATGTCAGTGAACTGGATTCAAATCCTTCAAGAGTTGGGAGTGTCAGCTGATGACAAACTCAACATGAGCCAGCAATGTGCACTCGCAGCCAAGAAGGCCAACCAAGTCCTGGGTTGCATCAAGAGAGGTGATTTTGCCCCTCTACTCGGCACTGGTGAGACCCCACCTGGAGTACTGCGTCCAGTTCTGGAGCCCTCAACACAAGAAGGATATTGAGCTATTGGAGCGGGTCCAGAGGAGGGCCACGAAGATGGTCAAAGGGCTGGAGCAACTGCCCTATGAAGACAGGCTGAAGGAGTTGGGGTTGTTCAGCCTGGAGAAGAGAAGGCTCAGGGGGGACCTTATAGTAACTTATCAGTACCTGAGGGGTCCTGCAGACAGGCAGGGGAAGGAATTTTTAATATGATATGTGATGGGAGGACTAGAAACAACGGATGTAAATTGGAAGGGGGTAGATTTAGACTTGACATAAGAAAGAAATTCTTTACAGTGAGGGTAGTGAAACACTGGAACAGGTTGGCCAGAGAGGTTGTGGATGCCCCCTCTCTGGAGGTGTTCAAGACCAGGCTGGACATGGCACTGAGCCGCCTGATCTAGTGGGAGGTGTCCCTGCCTATGGCAGGGGGGTTGGAATTCGATGATCTTTAAGGTCCCTTCCAACCCAAACTATTCTATGATTCTATGACCAAAGAGGATAAAGATATACAAATCTTGAACTCCAGAACAGTACACTCACCCACCTCTCCAGCAGGAATGTGTCAGGTATTAATGACCCTTATCAGCCTTGCCTGGAACCCCCATCCACACACTCTGCCCATGGACCAGGACACCATTTAAACTGAGCCCTGGTCTTTGTCTGTGCTACCTAGCAGATGGATGTGTCATCAGCTTGGTTGGTCTCTGCCTTGTTTCTTGGAATGGTCCCAAGTGGTAGTCCTGTCTCCAGCTATAGCTCTATGCTCTGCTGTTCCTCACTAGATTCCCTGTACCAACTCTACATCTGATTCATTGGTTCATCTTGTCTAGGGGTTGTCAATGGCTTCTGCACTGCAACTGCTCTATTCGGGTACTGTGAAGCTGTGGCTGGTGAAGATACTGTGGTCACCCTTGGCTCAAGGCTTGTCCTCCCTTGAGCAGTAGCTTTGTTCCTGCTGCTCCCTGGGAGCACTGAAACTTCTTGTCCTTCCTAAGTGTGGTATGCAAGTCAGGATGCTTCCCTCTTGCTCCCTGAAGGATGTCCTCCAGTGACTAGTCTGGCAAGCCTTTCTTATACCCTCCTTCTGCCCCTATTTAACGCATAGTTCAATAGTTCAGTCTTTGCTCCAAGTAATTTTAATTAAAAAAAAAAGAAAAAATTATACTGAGGGTGAACAGTAGTGATGTGTGGCTGCTATGGACCAGAGCTCTGCTCATCCTAGCCTTCCCTGCCAGAGCCCAGCCACGGGAGCCATCCAGTACCAGTGCAAACGCGTGGAGCTGACAGTGCTGTCACACTGAGATGTCCTCTCAGGCACTGCCACCTTCCAATGCTTTTGAGTGTTTAAGAGGCTCTATTCTTGCTTTTCTCTATCCGCGGAGGGTACTACTCATTCCGTGTCAACCCTCGATGTCTGGATTACTGCCACCGGCATTTATGTTCCTCCACAGCACCGAGGCCGTACCGTCGCCGCTCTGCACCCCATTCCTGGCTCCGACTCTGACTCCCTCCTCAGGGCAGGCTACCCATCCTCTCCCCGCACTCCTCAAGCGGCGGAGGCCTCCTTCGAGCGGTGGCTCTGGGGGGAAGGGGAAGCCGGTGCGGGGGTGGGGTCGCCTTTTCCCACCGCCCCGGGAGGAAGTGACATGAGGAGGGGAGGGGAGGCGAGGGGCGCTCTTTTCTTCCCGAAGCCACCCGGCGGGTGGAGCCTGGCGGGCCCGCCGGAGACAGCCGCCTCCCGGCGCGTGCAAACTAGTGGCAGTCGGTGGGGCTCGGCTGCTGCCCCGCCGCCCGCTCCCGGCGCATCAGCGCGGCACGTATGCCAAGGCCCGGCGGCGCCAGGTACGTGCTTTTCCTCTGGTGGCCAGCGAGTTCCTCAGTTCCCCTTCTTTCTCCGTCCGGCGTGGTGCCCCGCTTGGCAAAAACAAACAACCCTCAAACGACCCAACACTAGCCTCCTTCCTCCTCCTCCCCAGAGCAACCATCCTCCGGCGGGGCGGGCTGGAGGCAAAAGTTGCCCGACTTATTCTCTGCTGCCGTGCCGGGTCTCCTCCTCCACCGAGAATTTTCCTGCCACCCGCGGGCCCCCTTTGTGTGGCGAGCGCGGCCCACGACGGGGTTTCCGTGGAAACGGCGGAGCTGCAGGCAACCTTGCCCGTCTGGGCCCCCCGCCGCCTCCTCCTCCTCCTTTTGCGACCGGGCTGGACGGTGGGAGCGGCGGCAGCCCCTTCCACTTTCGGTCTTCCCCCTTTCTCGCAGCAGCGGGGCTGGCGGCAGGGAGGGGTAGGGCGGTTGCCGTGGAAACGGGAGGGTGCTACCGCCGAGTGGCTGCCTCCTCACTAGAGGGAAGAGGTAGCGTGTCCCCACGGCGAGAGGAACGTGGGTGGGGGGAGATTGCGTCGGAGGGGACGCGCGGGTCCGCGGTCATAGGTGGCGGGGTCTGTTTATTTTTCCGTGGTACCGGGAAGTGGGTGAGCTGAGGCGGCATAAGAGGCGGAGGAAGGGAGAGCCTGCCTCACTGGTGGCGCATTTGAGCTCTGCCTCTCATTTGCCTGCGCGTCTTCATTTAAGCCGAATGGAATAACGGCCAGAAAGCGACTTAAGGTGTGTCGGCTGACACCACGAGGTGCAGGGAAGACTCCAAGGAGGGTATCGTTTAGCTGAGAAGTAGTCCTCTAGCATTGATTTCAACAAGTGAACGCTTGTTCGTATGTCTGAATAGAAGACCAGGAAAAAAGTCTTGAACAATGAAAAACGGGGATTTCTGGTCTTTATCTTTGTTATGCGTTTCTATGAGTTGTAAGCGTTTCAAGACTATATGCAGACATCTGAGAGTGATGTGCCTTGTGCAGGTGAGAGCAGCCTTGCTGCCATTGGAAACAGAACCATGTTTTACAAAAGGTGTAAGGATGCAAGAAACTATTGGGGTGGGGGGGAGGGCGCGGAACAAAACAACAAAAAATCCCCAAACTGAGACTTGTATCCCTAAGCATTTTTTTAAAGGCAGTGATGTGTCCATCCCAGTAAGTTGTATTAGGCGACTGCAGCCTCAGCTTGCATCAATAATCTCTTTACATTAACAGTGAATTGCAAAAGTATTAAAGGCTTGTGGAGCAGTGACACTATTGTGGGTCAACTTAAGCTGAATTTTGCAGTTTTCTTTCTTTTCTATTGTCTCATGTAAATGATCATATTACTGTAAACATACAGAGGTCCGTAGTATGCCAGGACTACCTCTGTATAAAGGCTGACAGTATGGATCACTACAGTAGCTGGTGTGCTGCAAATGTTTGCTGTTATTTACAGACTAACAGTCTGATCTAATGCTGTGTTTTTCCAAGTCCTGTGGATTAAAATACATTTTGATTCATTTTAGGTATTTGTGTAAATATTATGCGTAGCTTTGCTCTTTCCTATTAATATTTTCCATAGCAATGCCTGAATAATGTTTCCTAAAATGAAACTTTAACCATATTTTATGAGAGATCGAGGGTCAGGATTCATGTAGAAGAATCTATTGACCTACAAAGAAAAAGTACTGTAAGCTCCTGGTAGATAGAGGTTACTCTTAAGCAAGGCTTGGTTGTGTTGTTGGCAAGCTCTTAAATAACAGATTTTAGTTCACAAGAAGTCATAATGCATTTTAGGAGGGGAGAAATTGCATGGAAAGGTCAGCACTTGCCCAGAGTCAGCTGTGTTTCTTGAAACCCACTACGTTTCAAGAGTGAGGGGGCTGTTTTTTCAATAAGTATTGCTCTGCCCAGCCAAAATCCAGAGGGACTGGAGTGTTGCTCATCTCCCTGAAGTGTGCTTTCATGGAGTGACAGTGGTACAGTTTAATGTACGTACTGTACCATAACAGAGAAAAGCTCTATAAGAGAAGGGTTCTCTTGCAGGTGATGGATGAGAAACCTAAGACAGTAGTCTGCCCTTCTCAAAAAAGGTTGTTTTCTAAATTGCAAACTCTGATCTTATAGCTGGAAGGTAAAGACTGGGAATAAAGCCCCTTCATATCTCTTCAATACAGGAAAATAACAAGGTATTGTTCTTGTGTACTTGTAGCCTTAAAGCTTGTGTAGGTAATTTGGTCATAAATTTGAGAAAGTTGAGTATCTACTGCACTTCCCCAACGAATTGCATTACTACAGCTGCTGTTGGCATGCCCTAGATAAGGGAGCAGAGAATGAAAGTGCTACAATGCATTAAAGTGCACTTGTTTTAGTCAGCTAAAGCTTTTGCACCTGTGGTCCTGCTGACAATAAGTCAAGGCATCTGTCTCCTCAGGTGTGTTTGATTTAGCTGTGGGCTAAATCTGAATGCAGTGGGCTTTTTTTTTTTTTTTTTTTTTTATTGTTNCGGTGGGCTTTTTTTTTTTTTTTTTTGTAAGGAAACTAGAGATGTGAGTGAGAGAAGTACCCCATGTGCTTTGTTGCCTTTCTGCACTGGCATGCAGCAGCTGTGTTTTTTCCCTGCTTCATCTGCGGGGTGGCTTTCCTCAGTGATTTGGTTTCAGGCATTTGGGGAAGCTTGCCTACCAGTCTGTTGTTTGGTAGTCTTAAGCTTATTCACATCTGACTGTAGTGAGTACCCTGATCACCTCTGAGTAATGCTGCTCTGAAACTACTGACTCATTTCGTTTTCCTTTCTTTTTGCCTGTCCTTCTCCAGTGGCTAAGACGTGGTAGGGTCAAGGCAAGGTCAGGGAAGGAGGAAATGGATGTGAATGGGAATAACTGCCTTGTGACAAGGATGATGCTGGTGGAAAGGTCCCTCTTTGATAATGTGAGGAAAAAGATGATGGCTGTAATGGATTTCCTGAAAAGGTACATAACTCCTGCAATTAGGAACGAGGCAGAGCAGTTTAGCATCTGCAATGAACCCACAGATGTGAGATGCTGAGTGGTCCTTTTAGTGGTCTCTTGTTTGTTTTCTATGCTTGCTTTTTTCATCTTCGCCCCTTCTGTCTGTCTATTTTGCCACAAAGAGCTTAACACTGAAGTAATTTTCTGCTTCTTGCAGAAAGGTTGACCTCGCTTGAAGTTTCTGCTGTAGCATAAATAATAGGAACATGGAAAGGCAATTAACCAGTTCTAGGCTGGAAACAAGTGAGTGGGGTAGAGCTCGCTCAGGGAGAGCTTACTTGTGAGGAGATTAAGAGCTGCAGGTAGATACAAGCACAATGACTTAATCTACATGTGTGACTTTTTATTAATATCTGAAAATTCTGACATGCACCAGATTTCCTTTTAATTGACCAAAGTAAAATTTTGGTCAAACTTTACAGCAGGACCCAGGTAAATGAAAAGATTTTCCTGTGTAGATTCAGTTAGCAGGTGATACAAGTTTTTCCATCTATCAGAAAAAGGGAAAGAACGAGTAAAGCCTGTTGTTTAAGGTAGCTGTAGAAATGGCGCATGATTTTTAATCCATTTTGAGTGACCACTACTGTGTGAAAGTTAAATTGTGTCTTGCTTATAACCCTGTCTTCACACATTATAGTTTGCTTCTTCCTGCTGTATTTTGCACCACTTTAGAAAAGAAGCAATACTACAGGTGCTGCTTTGCACTTCTGGAAGGTCTGAAAGCATTCTACCTGCAGCAGCCTACACCTAAACTTGAATAATTTGAGGTTTTTCCCCTTCAAGTGGCAGGTAGTTTGTCAGGAGTTGGCAATATTTTAGTTTATTTTATGGTTCTGAGGATATATTTAGACAGTGCTGAAACTAGTGTGTTTTTTTTCTTTTCCTTCCCTTTATGAGACATTAGTGGAAATTGCTGTAAGACAGTGCGATAACATCAGTGTTGCCGAATGTGCAGATGGTAGGCAGGAGCAACACCACTGCCTTCCCACAATTGACATGTAAAATAAGTATCTAAAGGATTAAGGTAGTCAAAAGAAAGTGTTCCTGGTGCCCAATAGTGGCAGAGGTTCAGTAGGGTTATTATAATTAAGAAGAAGGATAACTCAAAGGGGAGACAGAGAAAAACTTCATTCTGAATTTAAACCCAGTATAATCTCCTCAAATGTATTTGAAATTAGCAGGACAAAAGATGAGAGCCCAGCTTTTAAAAGGATTCGGGGGCCTGAAGCTGTGTAGAGAAATTGTTGGACGTCTAGGTAGTTGCTGATGTACCTGATGCTTAATATAAATAAACAATTTATAACAATGTTACTGGACTCTTACCAACATGTTTAGGAACTGTAACATTTGCACATTTGCCATCCAGAAGGGTAAGAACACTATCTCTGAATTATTTATCTGGAAGTTTAAGGAGGTTTTGACTAGCTCTGGCTTTAGATGCTAAGAATACAAGGTCATTTATTTAGTGTGATTGGTCACATTTGGCTGTTTTTGAGGGGTAATGCTTTCCAAACAATAATAACTATTGAAGCTTGTTGAGAGAGATTTCTTTTGCCTTCAACAGGATTTGAACTAGGTCCAAAATGAAATCTCCCTTTATTATTTGACTTGGTAAATCCAATACTTTGGTGCCAGTGATAAAGGCTTTTATTCTCAGAAGTTCTCAAATTAAATTAGGCTGTTAGGGGACTCATGATTGGTGTGAATGAGGAGGCTTAAAGTATTCTAAGTTCTTAATGCACAAAACGATTCTGAACACTTGTGTCTTAGAGGCAGAGGCAAGTGAAAACTGATGTGGCATAGGAACACTGCAGTGTGGGTAAAATAGTCATCGTGTTTGTGTTTTTACCTGTCATCTGGGTGTCTGTTTTGTGTGTGGGTGCAGCTTTCACTAAAGCTGGCATCTTATTTTTTTGAACCATGCCAGCCACATCTCAGCTGTAAAACAAAGTAGATGTTTTCCAAGTATTGGGTGTTACCTCTTAAGGTAGGAGTTGGTTTTCTTTGAACAATAAATCTGAAAGCTTCATTCTTCAGTTAAGCCATCTTATACAGAAGGAAATATCAGAAAATATTTAGTGAATAAACATTCATGTCCTATGTATCTCTGTCTTGGTGTGGCTATGTCTTTTGTATGCGTTGTCGTTTCCAACTTCGTGATGTGATTTTCATAAAGGAGAAATTCAGCTACTTCATAATCTTCAGCGTCATGTGATACAATACAGCCAAATTAAATTAATACTTGGAAGTTAAAAAAAAGTTGCAAATCTTTTTCTGTTTAGAGTTTAGTATTCAAAGAGCATACTAATGAATGTTATTTCATATTAATTAAAATATGCAAATAGAGTTAGCTGAAGGAGGCACACTTCTATATCATAGCAGATCAAAAAACCTAACAGCTCACTTGGAGTTTTAATCTGGTGGATGACACTTTCAATTTCCAGCACTGCTAACAGCATCATGTAATTTGTAATGAAAGTCTTTGGTTCCCTTCACAAAAGTCAATGTTTTTCCCTCCTATTTCTGTAACTGGGAAGCACAGAGAATGTGGCCTGTCCCATATTCCTGTAGTGTCTGTGGCATCATTATCAGCAGGGCTGGGAGCCCCAGGTGGGACAAATGGCTGCCTCTATTAGTCCACACAGCTGCTTGGAAAGAAACGCTATGTTAAAACCTCTTATACTGTTTTTTTGGGATACATGAGAACATTCTGGTGGTGGAAGTCCCACTTGCAAACCATTGATAATGTCACTAAGTTTTTTCTCAGCTCAATGACTTATGCTCTTTCTCTGTCACTTTCCAGATTTTTAAAAAGATGTTTTTGCTGCCACAAATTCTTTATTGATTGCATTTTCTGACTTTCTTGAGTAAACAAAACAGAGCCACACAAATTAGGAATCATACTTCTAGGAACAGGCTTAAAGAGGCTGACCAAAATTACTAAAATGTAAACCACAATTCCAGAGAATGTAAAGAGGACATTTTACGGGAACATAGCAAAGAAAGAAAATTCTTTTTCCCAGTGATGATTTTTTTTTTTCTTCTAATTGTTGTAATTGAAAGATCTAGCAACCCCTTTAATTCCTTCTAGGGTAGAAATAATGGAAGAGATGTACATTTGTGTGTACATGCCCACCATACTTGGCTTGGTACTAAATCTAGAACTTCTATTTTATAGTACAGAGCCATCCAAGTTAGTGAATGCTTGTTTTCATTTCTTGAGGAAAAGAGGAAGGTAAAATAGAGTTCATCATATCCGTACGCATACCTGGGGTTGAATGACCTAAATTTGTACCAGTTATATCATTTGCTGCCACTGAAGATCCTTGCTGGATATGTCCATTCCCTCTCTGCTTTGTATATGTGGCCTGTCAGAAGCTGTTGCAAGGGAAAACTGAGCATGGGTAAGAAAACAAAAGAGGATGAAAAGCACTGTTTTCTGTTGAAAGCTGGAGTCTTGGTAGGTTGTGGTTCTGCAGTTGTCTCTGCCATGGATTTGCCACATGACTGTCACAAGTTCGCCATTAGTGATGTTCCAAGTTCCCCATCTGTAACCCAGGGCACTGAACCAGATCTTACCAGGCTTACTTTACTAGCATCTTCGAAATGACTGGAACTTGTCATGTGAAACAAGATGGATGAATCTAGGGGAAAAACAAAAAAAACCCTCTTAAAGG
>VZTY01026044.1:24213-38797 GCA_013400935.1 Turnix velox | reverse complement strand
ACTCTCCACCCAGTCAGCATATCCCATCTTTCATTCTAACAGGCATGAACAGCACGTTCTCCACATTCCAAATTAAAGTCATCATCAAGACCTCTTTAAAAAGTGTTAGGAATTACCCCTGTGGTGCTCAGGTAGGAGGAATGTGCTGCATGGCCCATCAAAATGGTCCATGCTTGGATTGCAGTTATGTGTTCCCCCTACCTCAGAGCCCCCAGGTTCTCAGCACACAGTTAAAATGGCCTCAGACTTTTCCTGGGAGGGGTTATGGGGTAGCAGGATGAGGCTGCAGGCATGTAAAACCCTGGCACATTTCAATGTCGGGTAGGCAGACATCTCCACCCCTGAGTATCCCCCAAAAGCTGACCCTGGCACGCTGTCAGAGCGCGTGTGAGGGGTGAGGTGGCACCAGGCTAGTGACACAAATCATGCTGAAAATGCCAAATAGCTGCCTTCACACGCATTCACAGCCCTGGGGGTCATGCTCTTGCCATAAAAAGGAAGATGAACCCCAGAGAGATGGGAGCAATGTTCCCAAGGATGCCTCTGGGAGGGAAAGATCAAGAACCCACACTCGTAATGGCCTCGACTGCTAAAACAGTCAAAATAATAATGGGGTGGGGAGGATGCTGGAGAGGAGAGATGTGGTCAGGGGAGCCGTGTGATGGCTGCCCATCGTGGGCTGGTGCATCCACCCTGTGACACCTTGATGTCTCCCTGGGATGCTGCTCATCCCAACATCCAGCCCCCTTTCAAACCCCAGCAGAGCTTTCTGGATGTGGCTGGGACAAGCTCTAGTAAGATAGAATCATAGAATGGTTTGGGTTGGAAGGGATCTTCAAGATCATTGAGTTCCAACCCCCCTGCCATGGGCAGGGACACCTCCCATTACATCAGGATGCTCAATGCCTCATCCAGCCTGGCCTTAAACACCTCCAGGGATTGAGGGGGCATCCACAGCCTCTCTGGGCAACCTCAGCACCCTCACAGCAACGAACTTCTTTCTTCTCTCCAGCCTAAATCTCCCCTCTTGCACTTTGCATCCATTCCTCCTAGTCTTGCCATCCTGGATCCTACTTCTGATAATCTTTTAATGCTGATGGGAAACTATTTTCTTTCCTCTCTGGCACTATTTTTTTCCCCTCTTTCTGTTTTCCCTTCTGCTTTGCCTTTTTCATCTCTAAATTCACAGGAGCTCTTCCTCAAGGTGACATGAAGGCTCCAGGCTGCCTTTGGTGATGCTGGCGGGGTGGGGGGGACACGGGGAATGAGGGTCAGGGAGGGTTAAGCAGGGAGAGGGCAGCGCAACAAGGAGGCCTGATCTAGTGATTAAACAAAGGGATTCAGCCAACATGTGTAAAATTAAGTGATCAAGAGTTGATTACAGAGTGCATTGATTGTGTACTGATGGATTAAACAGAGTCGTGCTCGGGATGCGATTTGGCGAGGCGGGCGCGGGCAGCGCAAGGCAATCGACGTGTCGGCCACAAGGACCCACTTTTTCCCCCCCAAACCCCTGCCTTTTAGACATTCTCCAGGATAAATCTGCAGAGAGGCCCGTGGAATTATAATCGATTATCCATTTCTCAAAGTCACTTAAGGGCCCTGAGCTACAAGCTAAAGTGCTGGTGCTGAGAAGAGGCATTGGGTATGCGCCGGCATGTGCCGGGGCTGGCGCGAGGGGAAAATGTGGCAATGACCCTGCGTGCTGCAAGCTGATGAATCTATTTTCTTGTAGGAAATAGTTTTGACAGTTCAATATCTGTGTTTTCGATATGTGCCCCACACCACCCACAAGGGAGGAGAGCAGAGGAGCTGGAAAGTGGGCAGGGGGGGTATGGGGGGAGAGAGGAGGGAGTGGGTGTGAGGCAAGGGAAAGATTCTACCCCATCACCCCTTCACAGTAGAGGTGTATCAGTATATCACCAACTTAACAGGCTGCCCTCCAAGTCAAGGGCATGGAGATGTGTGGCTGCCTGTGTCTGCTGCAGGGACAGGATGGGGTTGGAACCCCCCTCAGGATGCTTCTCTGGGCTGTGGGGGAACCTACAGCAAGTCCCCTGCCTGCTGGCACTGGGGTGGTCTGCAGGTTCTTATTTCTCTGCCCAGTGGTGACCCATTTCCAGGCTGATCCTGTCTCTTAGGATGTGGCCCAATCCTTCCACCAAGATGATCAAAGGGCTGGAGCAACTGCTTGACAGGCTGAAGGAGTTGGGGTTGTTCAGCCTGGAGAAGAGAAGGCTCAGGGGGAGCCTCAGAGTAGCTTCTCAGTAGCTGAAGGGGGCTACAGAAAAGCAGGGGTAGGATTTTTTAATTGGATATGTGATGGGAGGACTAGATATGTGAGAACTGAGCAGCTGCCTCCTGGTGCAGGATGTTCCTGTGGGTTTTGCAGAGAGCTGGAGTGTGCAGAGAGTGGGATAAGGCTGGGAGAGAAAAGCCCTTACATTGCTCCTCTGGGACATTGGCCAGGTGGCCAAGGAAAAAGAGGAGGGATGGTGAGGAAGCAGATCCATTCCCTATACCAGATCCAGCTATGGGATGCCTGCTGAGTCGTCCCAGTGCCTCATTTCATAAGCCCTGCTGCAGAAGGACAGCATTGGTAGAATTAAATCCATGGTCTCATGTCCCACTGGCTGTGGGTGGTTTTGTCCACAGGCTGGCCAGTCTTGGCCAACATCTGTAGGATGGAGGGAAAGGAGGTGTGTTATGCTCCAGGAGATACCCCAGACTGGAAGGACAGAGCTGGGACTGTTTCTGCAGTGCCATTTCTGAAGCTGAAAACCCCACTAATGCCAGGGAGACCCAGATGTTTCCATGCTTTGGAATCAAGGTGGTGGCTTGGAGAAGGCTTTATTTTTGCTGCCAAGACAGAAGATGGGTGGAAGGTCCAGTTCTGTGAGTTTGTCTAAAATCACATCCTTCAGAGAAGCTGAAGTGGAGAAAGGATCATCTCTCTCTGTCTCTGATCCCCCCTGTCCCTCTTTGGTCCATCTCCAACCCAGCATGGGTTGTGTCCAGGCACCAAAGTGGAACCCAGCAATAGGCAACCTGCCTGAGCAGGAGCCATGAAGGAAGAGGGAAGAGATGGGATGCAGTGCAACCCCTTGTCTTGTTCTTGGTGTTCCTCTCTTTCTCTTGTGAAGTCCAGGGAGATAGTTCTGCTCCATGTTGAGCCCAGGAGTGGTGAGGTGAGGGGGGGAAACAGTGCCACAGCCCATCCCAGCCTTCCTCTTCCTCTCTCCCTTCCAGGTCCCTGTCACCCTCTCCCTTTCCATGTCCCTCTCCTGGAGGATTCATTGTCTTGTCAGGCTCTAGTTAGCTGGCATGCGTGTGAATCATAAATTACCCCACCCAGGCCTCTGCTGTGCTTCAGCACAGACAAAAAAATTGCACTCCATCACCGTGTCTCCTGGCTTTTAGTGGTATTGATNCCTCCCCACCTCCTCCTTTTCATTTTAACCGAGCCGGTTAAGTGCAGTATCTTATTTTGTGCTGGGACAAATGAAAAGAATATTAGCAAGGGCTGAAATATATCTCTTTTTTATCTCTCTGCTACTTTTTTATTGAATCTTTCTGAGTAGGTGGCTTTCCGCAGGATGACAGCCTCATGACAGGCTCCTCATTAGAGCCCAGACAGTAATTGTGATGCATTTCCCTGCTCGGCCTTTTCACTTCTTCCCACCCCCAACTCGCCCCCCTCTCTCTCCTCCTGCCTTTCCTCCTCTCTCCTTTTCCCTTGATTTGTAAAGTGATTGGATGTACAGACTCACTCAGTTTCTTAAATTATTGGCCAGCTCAATCCATCTTCCTCTGCCCCCTCACCAGGCAGCTGTGATCTCTGTGGCTGGGATCACAGGTGATGGGGTTAGATGCTTGGAGAGGTTCCTGGTTTTTCCCCACTCTTGGACAGCCAGCTCCTACAAAAAACATGGTGCTAGACATGGTGGGACATGTAACAGCTTTTGAAGTGCTGCTTGAACACACATTTTTACCAACCAACCTGTGAGATCACTTGGCATCTGGCAGCATCACTCTGCCAGTCTACACCAGTCCTTTCCAGTATGCAGCTTGCCTGGAGGCAGAGCTACCAGAGCAACTCTTTCTTTTGGAAAGAAATTGTTATTTTATCAAGCTTTTCTGCCTTGGATCCCTCTGTAGTTTTGAGCTTCAGGAGAAGCAAGTGTATTTACCAAGCTACTTGGCAGCTCAGGCTCCCTACCAGGGGGAAATATTTGGGATCACACCCTTGGTGGGGATGCAGGGTGTTGAATTCAGCTCTTTGCTGAATTCCAGAATGATCAGGAGGTTGTAGAGGTCACTTGATCTGTCTTCCTCTCTTACTCCTACTGTCAGCCACCCCTGTGTTCCTCTCTCTAGGGTTCCATGATCCATGTCATGTCCAGCACAATCTGAGTCCAGCTTCTGCCAATGTCCCGTGTCAGCTTTGTGCTGTGATGCAGGAGCTGGAGAAGAAGTGATACTTCTAAAGCCTTTTTCTTAGATGAAAAATCCCTTTTTCAGACTTCACAAACCTCCAAAACCTCCAGAAGGGCAGGTCTGTGCAGCACAGGATGATTCCTCAGTTCCCTGGATGTGTTCACTGCACTGTGGGGTATTTGCAGGGTCACCCTAGGGGTGTGATTTTGGCCAGACGCAAAAGCATCCAAGCCTGGAGGAGTCACGTCCTTGCCACCCCCAGTACCTGCCTCTCCACCCCTGTGCAGGGATGAATCCAGAGTGCCTGATCCCAAGCAGCAAGTTGTGCATCCTACACATGGCCACATGGCCAAGGTTTGCATCCATAGTTCAATTCTGCATCCTACACACCCCACATGGCTAAGGTCTGCATCCATAGCTCATTTCTGCATCCCAAACAGCCAGGTGGGAGATGAAGGGAGGGGAAGGACCTGCTGGAAGGAGCAGGAAACTCCCTGACCTTGAGCCAACCCTCTTGTGCAGGTTTTTAGGGACTTTTTGGCCCCTGTCAAAACTAAGGCAGGATGCAGCCCCGTGGAGAAGGCACTGGGAGCAGCATCATGGAAGTGCAATGAGCAGTGTTATCAAATACTTTCTACCTCTGCTGTTATTCTGGGGGGCTCTGACCTGACACATGAAGCATCTCCCCCTTCCTCTCCCCTGTTGTCACCCTCCCTGGGCTGCAGCAAAAAGCACAACCCCTCGGCTGCCACTTACTCTCAGGGCTCTGTTGGCTGCGGGGAGAGGAGGGAGCACTTGGCTATTTCTGAGCTAATGTGGGTCTTTCTTTGAATTATTTTTTTTTCTTTGAGCTGGAAGGGAAAGAGGCTTGTCACAGGAGATATCTGCTATCAGTACACAAATAACAGCAAGCCTATCATGGAATGGAAAATAATCGCTGCGGAAAACAAGTGGCGGGGGAGCCGGGAGGGATTATTAGAGGGGCTGGCAGTGGTGATGCTGTCAAGGAGCCTGTGTCAGCACTTCCATTACCACCCACCTTGTTTCAACTCACCCCCAAAGCTCTTTTCAGGGCTTTTCAGACCCCCCCATCATGGGGTCATTTCTATTCAGAAGAGTTTCGGATCAACTGGCTTTTATTGGGTTTAAATGATGGAGCGTTGAAGAGGAAATAGGAGGGGGAGAAGGAGGGAGGCATCTCAGACCAAGGGGAGTTTGCTACTCAGACAAGTGGAAAATAGTTTGAGATAAGAGAAATCAGGGGTTGGGAGGGAAAGGCTGGTCCTCCCCTCCCGGGGACAAGTTTTCAAATGGCCACAAGGAAGGACAGCAAGGAGAAAAGATGCAAAAAACCCTGCAAAAAACCATTAGGAAGGAGTGAGAGCATCCCAAATAGGGAACAAACTCCTATCAGTGTCTAGAACCCACAGCCACCTCTGGTGTCATCTGTGATGGTATCTGGTTGTGCAATAAGATCTCAGTAGAGATGTGTCCCAGGGCACAGAAGCAGAGTGGGAGCAAGGATCACTCCATGGTTTTCACCTATTAGGTGCCACATTTGTATCCCAAATACCTGATCCCAGCTTCTAGCCTGGAGCCAGGGTTCTGTTAGCAGTCACAGTGAGGTGACTGCCCCTCTGCCCCTCTACTGGGCTCTGGTGTGGCCCCATCTGGAGTTACTGTGTCCAGTTCTGGAGTCCTCAACACAAGAAGGACGTTGAGCTGTTGGAGCAGGTCCAGAGGAGGCCACCAAGATGGTCAAAGGGCTGGAGCTTTATGAAGACAGGCTGAAGGAGTTGGGGTTGTTCAGCTTGGGGAAGAGAAGGCTCAGGGGGGACCTCAGAGGAGCTTCTCAATACCTGAAGGGGGCTACAGAAAGGCAGGGGTAGGACTTTTTAATAAGATATGTGATGGGAGGACTAGAAATGATGGATGTAAATTGGAAGAGGGGAGATTCAGGCTGGATATAAGAAAGAAATTCTTTATGGTGAGGGTAGTGAAACACTGGAAGAGGTTGCCCAGAGAGGTTGTGGATGTCCCCTCAGTCCCTGGAGGTGTTTAAGGCCAGGCTGGACAAGGCACTGAGCAGCCTGATGTAATTTGAGGTGTCATCAAGTTGGAACTTGATGATCTTTAAGGTCCCCTCCAACCCAAACTATTCTATGATTCTATGAATCCTGCTTGACTTAGTGGACTTGAGGGGAATTATTCTGGGTTGTTGCTGCTGTAACTGAGGGCAAGATCCATCCCTCTATTTGCAAGCAGGACTAGGAGGATTTGCTTCGGTGCCCATCTGGGTTTTGGGATCCATGCTCAGACGCCCTCCAATGGAGCCCATGGACAAATTCCTCAGCAGAGAGAGGTTTGTCTGTGCCTGGAGCCCTCAGCTTTCAGGGCAGGAAATATTTGGTTTCAACACTTGGTGCTGAACATTTCCGCAGAGCCCAGGAGAGCGACTAGCTCCGAGGCTCTGCCTTTTCATCTCTCTGGCACCGGCGAGTGGGGGGTGAGCAGTGGGGGAAGGAGGAGGAGGAGGGTAAACACTGGAGCTGAGCCCACGGAGTAACCAGAGAGCAAAGGGGAGAGAGAGGGGCAAAGAAAACAAAAACACAGCTGCCAAAAAACCAAAAGCCGGAAAAGAGCCATTCAGGGGCTCCCAGGAGCAAGTTTGGCAAAGGCTGGGGAGGTGAAAGTGGGGAGTTGGGTGACAGGCTGGGTCCAGCCCTCTTGGGGACCCTTCACTTGGCAAATCTATTCCCTCTGCTCAATCCATTGGGGTCACACACACCCCCCAGTGTCATCCAGCTGCACACACAGTGCTTTTTCATGGATACCTGGATGTCCCTGCTCTGGAGAAGAGGGATGGGATGTACCTGTCTCCTTCCACCTTTGCATTTACAACCAAAACTCAGGGGTTTATGATGCCTGTCCCCTACCCACATCAGCATCTCATGCCATGGAGATGGGTACCACTGCTTGGGGTGACACTGTGGGTGTGTGCCAGGCTTAGGGGCTTTCTGTGGATGCAGATGCCACTGATTTGGGGAGACACATCCTGCCAAGGGCTTGAGTGGCACCACGGGCACCCAGTCAGCTTTGCAGAGCTGGGGAGGGCTACGTAGGTGTCCTGTTGGCACAGGAGAGCCCTTCCTTCTGCCTGTCACTCACACTTAGCTCCTGCAAAAAGAGCAGTTGTCAGCCCCTTGGGCCAGCAGCCTGGGCTCTTTCTGTCTTTTATTTTGCACTCTGTACATCAGGGAACTTGGCTACATCTCCAGGTCCTTGTTCTCCTGCCCCTCTGGAAGCCCTTGCTCTACAAGTTCTCACCTCCCACGCTCACTGGAGCAAGGGGATCTTCCCCTGCTGTCTCAGGGATGCAGGATGACAGCTGTCACATCCTTCCTTGGCACAAATCTGTCACCCTATCATTGTTGTTGCTGGTTTGGTGCTGCTCATTTCTCCTGCTGCCCTGGGCTGGGGTTGGGAGCTTCTGTGGCTCCTTCCCATGGCCTGAGTTCATAGAATCATAGAAGGGTTTGGGTTGGAAGAACCTTCAAGATCAAGTTCCAATCCTCCTGCCATGGGCAGGGACATCTTCCACTAGACCAGGTTGCTCAGTGTCTCATCCAGCCTGGCCTTAAACACCTCCAGAGAGGGGGCATCCTGGTATCCATGAAGTCACCCCTCTTTATAGACATGCCCTCTGTGGAAGAGCTCTGAAGAACAACCAGGGGGAGAGGATCTGTGTGTGCAGGAGATTAAAAAAACTCACCAGCCTGGTCTAACAGAGCAGGTCTCCATGAGAAACCCCCAGATTGCACATCCTAGTGTGAGGGTCCCAACCCAGTACTGCAGTCCAGTGCTTTCCATCACCTTCCCCAGCAAACCCCTGAGCTCCTTGGTGAGCAGACACCCATGGGTGCTCAGCCTCCAGCTGCTGAGAGCATCCCTGTCCCAGCAGCCCAAGCTGTGGGTGGCAGGCAGGGTGGATTTGTGTTCCCCATGGCTGGGAGCAGGGATGCAGCTCAGCAGGGTGGAGGGCAGGCTGTTTACCCATCCTTCTGCAACACCCCCCAGCGGGGATCCAGCAGGATTTCCCGTCGGCTCAAAGGCTGCCTGTTTATTTTGGAAGGGAGACTCAGACAGCCCCATTGTTTTGCTGCGAAGTTGGGGTTATAAATAGCAGGTGGTCGGGGAGGCTCCTGGGCTATTTTTGGTCCCCCTGTTAACACAAAAGTGGAAAAGCTCCAAAAAATGGAAGGTGGAATTTCTGAATTGGCTGACCTTTCCTGTAGGGGTCAGAGGGAGCTGGTTGGTTGGGTTTGGGTTGGGTTCTGGGCATTTATTTAAATGTAAGGGAAGGAGGAAGATGTTCCCAGCTGGATGGGGCTGCACGTTGTGTGTCCTCCTTGGCATGAGGAGTCAAAGTTGTTTGGGTCTGATCTGATCTGGAGGGAGGACTGGGTGGGTTTTCCTTCTGATTCTCTCTATGGGAGAGTTCCCAGTTTCTAGAGAAGCTGAGAAGGCAGGGATTGTCCCATAGCATTGTCCTGCTCCCCCTTGTCCCCTGTACCTCAGTTTCTCCTACAGAAAAACTAAAGAAAAGGGCAGGCAGCATCCCTGTGACAGCCCCAATCCCTCCAGACACGTAGCTGTATCCTGCTGGGAGGCAAAGATGAAGCCAAGGTGACTCTCAAACTTATTTCAGACCCTTCCCCTTGTTAAATGGCTGAGCCAGGCAGTTACATACAGCGGGGACCCAGTAAAGCCACTCACCCCCATGTTTTATACTTTGGGGGAAGGTTTATTCCTTTAATGGGGCTCATTTAACAGGGGCTCTGCCATCCTTAGGAGCCATAAAATGGCACCTTTTGGCTCCTGATTGGAAAAAGCCAGGGCACAGGCAGCCCCCTCCTACCCAGCTTTATTGTGCATTAGTGCCTCCCACTCGGGTTTAACCAATTTGATCCATGTCTAATACATAAATAAATAATCCAGCAGGAGGGTTGATGGTAGATGACAAGAGGCAGCTCTAAAGCCTCTTCCTCCTCTCCAGAGCCATGTGAGCTGGGCTCCGCACGCCCTCTCATGAGCAGAGCTGCTAATACAGCTGGGAGAGGTGAGGGGGGGGGGGAGGAGTGGTCCCTCTCCGGCTTCTCCCTTTTATTGAAACTTCATTGTTTGCTTTCGACTTTTCTTTTATGTTAAATGGACGCTGTATATTCCTTACAGAAGGGGGCAATAAAGTTTCTGAGCTGGAGGAAATGGGCTTAGGAGCCTGGGAGTGAGCCAGGGAGATGTGGCCAGGCAGGGAAGTGCTGAGGATGGTTTGGGGTGGGAATAAGGAACATGAGGCTCTGCCCCACTTCTAGGGCAACTCCAGCTTGGGGTCAGGGTCCTTAGGCATCCCCAAATCTCATCCAGGGATGATGCATCCCCAGAAACTGGTACAGGGTGAGTATGACTGTGATGCCCAGAGAGGCTGGTGATGCAAAAGAGAGCAAGAGGAGCCATCCTGAGCATCCCAGCTGCTCCCTGCCATCTGCAGCTCAGTGCCATGGGGTCTTCTCTGCCCCCTCACCACAAAGAATTGCTCTGCCCTTTCCGGGGGGTGAGGTGACCCTGACCCATCTGACTTGAGGAGTGCTGGGGAATGTGGCTTTTCTCAATTTGTTGTTATTAGTGAATAAGAACAGTGAGCAGTGCTGCATCATTTCTCTCCCTCAAGTCACATCACCCTACACACAAGCTGAGGAAGCCAGGGTTGCACAGGGGGACTCCTAAAATCATAGAAATAAAGAATTTGATTGAGTTGATTGAGTTTGATTGAGAATTTGAGGTTTGAGTTGGAAGAAACTTCAGAGTTCATCTTGTTCCAGCTCCCTGACATAGGCAGGGCACCTCCCACCACAGAAAGTTGTTTCAAGCCTCTTCTAGCCTGACCTTGAACAGGGAATGTGGCTGTTGCTGCTCTTCCCATAAGCCTGGAGGACCCTTGGCCTGGGCTGAGACATTCTCAGTCTGAAGGACAGAGCCAGTCTCTGCCTCAGGGTGGATGGGACAGGGAGAGAAATGTGGCCATACTGGGGGAAAATCCCTCAGTTTCACACCTCAGCTAGGATGGGGACAAAGGTAGAGTGATTGGCAAAGATCAAAGCTAAAGGTTCCTCCTCTTTTTTTCCTTCCCACAGGCAAAAAGAAAGCGACTTTGTTTGACAGCCAAGCTCCCATCTGCCCCATCTGCCAGGTCCTCCTTCGCCCTGGGGAGTTGCAGGAGCACATGGAACAGGAGCTGGAGAAGCTCACCCAGCTGAACATCAGGTAAGCAGCTCCCTGGGGTCCACCAGCATCCCCAGTTAGCAAACTGGGGTGCCAGTGGGTGGCAAAGGGGATGGTGATGCCCACAGCTACATGATATGGGAGATTTAGTGCTAGCCAGTGGGGTGGAAAAAATTCCCTGGAATCCAACACAATGGTAAAGCCAGGCAGAAATGCTTTTTGGGGGGGTACAGACTCCTCTTTCCATGGGGACATGTATTTGGGTGAGCAGCTCTCACATTGCTATGATGGAGCAGGTCTGCAGCAATGGCTCATGCTGCCCCTCAGCTGCTTTCAGCTCCCATCTGCTTTCCCAGCACAGCAAAGTCTCCCATTAAAAAAGAAAAAAAAAAAAAGGAAAATAATAATTGCATTTTAACTGCCAGCAGTTATTTAGGAAATGGCTGCAGCCAAGGGCTGGCAGATCCTCTGCCCCTGCTTTAATAAAATTCAGCAGCCTTTGGAAAAGAGTGTGTTTATTTCAATTATTAATGAATTCCCCGGTCATTAAAAGGTGAGGGGAAGATTCAAATGGCTCTCTGGGATTGAAGTGACATCACCAGGTGGTAGGGGAGGTGTGAGAACCCTGTGTGTGTGCCAGGGTGGGGGTGCACATAGTAGGAAGGCTGCAGGATCCATCCCTGGATGGATCCAATAGCTGCTGCAGATGAAGGGAGAAGGAGGGAGCTTTAGTCAGAGAAAGGGAATCCTCCCCAAATAGATCTGGGTTACGATATCCCAAATTTGGTCCCCACATGCCCAGGCTGAGACCTACATCCCCCACAGGCTGCACGGGAAGATGGAGAAGGGAGGTGGGAAAAGCAGGGAACAGGCAACCATTTATCCCCCGCGACACCCACTCCCCTCCCCTCCTCCATGAGCTTAATTTATGGTGTAATTTGGGCAGCATCCAACTTAATAAAGGGCCACTGCAAATTAGTGAACAGGTTTAAATGAACAGAAGCAATTAGTGCTCGGAGGAGCCCATCAAAGAAGTTGGGCCAATATGAGAGTGAAACTAAAACCACGAGGCTGGCGCACGGCGCTGGATGGGAAGGTGGCGTTTAATGGGGAAGGAAAGGAAACCCTAAATCATAAAGCCTGACAAGGGCCATTGTGGGCCAGCTGACAAATGAAAAAGAATGGCATTATTCCTTTAAATAACAGCAGCAGTTAGAGAGCAGACAGCTCTCCCTGCCTTGCCCTGCCTCCCCCTGCCCCGCTCGGCCAGGCAGGAGGAGAAGAAGAATCATCAGAGGGGCTTTATTAATTATTAAATAATGACTCCCCCCTTCCCCCTCCGTGATAGATAAGGCTCAATCTCCTCCATGGATTCAGGCAGTGCAGGCTCACCTGTAACCTGGCAGCTCCACACAGGGAAGGTCTCTCCCACTCTTGGAAGGGTGGGATGCTGGGTGCAGCTGGCAGGGCAGGCAGCAAGAGTGGGAAGCAGCTGTGGGCAGCAGAACACGAGTGGGTTGAGTTCTTACATCCTGCCCAGCTCCAGCAGAGCATCCTGGTGGTCTTCTGGGTGCTCCTTTCTCCCATTCCTCCCCATCTTTCATGCCTGGAGGAGTCCAATGGGTGCTCCCTTCTCCCATTCCCCTCCATCTTTCATGCCTGGAGGAGTCCAGTGGGTGCTCCCTTCTCCCATTCCCCTCCATCTTCCATGCCTGGAGGAGTCCAGTGGGTGCTCCCTTCTCCCATTCCCCCCCATCTTTCGTCCCTGGAGGAGTCCAATGGGTGCTCCCTTCTCCCATTCCCCTCCATCTTTCATGCCTGGAGGAGTCCAATGGGTGCTCCCTTCTCCCATTTCCCTCCATCTTTCATGCCTGGAGGAGTCCAGTGGGTGCTCCCTTCTCCCATTCCCCCCCATCTTTCATGCCTGGAGGAGCCAGGAGCAAGAACACATCAACAAGAGGAGAGAGAGAGAGAGAGAAACTAATAATGATCTCAAATAACCCAATAAACATAAAAATAAAATGTAGTCCTATAAAGGTGACGGGCACCAGCAGCCCTGGCCTCTCCCTGCCAATATTTACTCGTTACCCAAATGGCTGAGCAGCTGTTACTTATCTCGATGATGGGGAGAAGCAAATCAAGGGTCTTTTTGGGGTTTGTTGGTTTGGGGTTTTTTTATTTTTAATTTAAAGAGAACGGCTTGTGCTGTTAAGTTTTAATAAACCTTGATGATCTGCAGAAAAATGATAAATTTCCAGTGCTGAGGGTTAGGAAGGTGGATCCTCTCCTGCCCACCCACCCTGCAGCACTGGGGACTTGCTCCCAGCATGGCACCAGGGCTCCCAGTGTGCCAGGATGGGGTAGAGAGGCTGTGTGGATGAGTGATGCTGCTGTAGGGGTAGATGAAGAGAGAGGAAAGGCTGATGGAGAAGAAAAATAGAGGGGCTGCTCTTCACTATCACCTCTGGCTGAATGTTGAGGGCTTCTGCTGGCTTTCAGGCATCATCAGAGCTGTGAGCTTGCCACTGAGGGAGGAGAAAAGGAAGGAGTAAAAGCTATTCCTCCAGGGGATCATAAGATCTTGATGGGACTGAGATACAAGGGAGCTGAACAAGCCACCAGGATGATGCTGAGCTCACCTGGAGCTTGGGGCTGCATCCCACCCACACCAATGCTCAGCCAGCAGGGATGGGATTTACCATCCCCCAGGAACAAGGGCAACCCTTCTTCCCCATGGGCAGTGCCAGTGTGACCATCCAGAGCTCAGAGTGGGGTCATCTCAAGGTTTACTACAGCAAGGCAGGAGGAGCCATGCTGAGGCACAGGATGGCACCCACCCATGTCAAGGGGCTGTGCACACCCAGGGGATGGACACCAGTGATGAACAGGTCAAGCTTTTCCTCCAAAAAGCAGACCTGAGTGAGGATGGGGGACCTAATTTCTAGCCCTGCTACCTTCTTGGTGTCCAACCTCAAAAAGCCCAGGCAGAATCACAGAATAATTTGGGTTGGAAGGGACCTTAAAGAACATCAAGTTCCAACTCTCTGCCTTAGGCAGGGACACCTCCCACTACACCAGGCTGCTCAGTGCCTTGTCCAACCTGGCCTTAAACACCTCCAGGGATTGAGGGGGCATCCAAAGCCTCTCTGGGCAACCTCTTCCAGTGTTTCACTACCCTCACCATAAAGAATTTCTTTCTTATCTCTAGCCTTAATCTTCCCTCTTCCAATTTCCATCCATTATTTCTAGTCCTCCCATCCCATATCCTATTAAAAAGTCCTACCCCTTCCTTTCTGTAGCCCCCTTCAGGTATTGAGAAGCTTCTCTGAGGTCCCCCCTGAGCCTTCTCTTCACTAAGCTGGGCAACCCCAACTCCTTCAGCCTGTCTCCAGCCCTTTGACCATCAAAGCTGATCTCCTTGTGCACACCCCACATCTCCTCCAGCCTCTGTGGGTCTGTGGGAGCCCCGTGAGCATCTCCCAGTGCCCAGGCAGGGCTCTCTGAATGCAAATTTCATTTCTGAGCCACTGGCGCAGTTTCAAGAGGCAGCAGCCTCCCAGCCCTCCTCCTCGGTGTTACATATGTAACAGCCTCATTGAACTTGACATGTCAAATTCAGGCCATTTGTGCAAAATCTCCCTTTAATAATACCGTTTCATTTTGCTCAAATGAGACTTGAATGCATGTAAAATGGAAAAGGATATTTAAGCGCTAACATTAGGCAGATGTCTTGCCAGAGGCCGATTGAATATATGAGATTTTGAAGTGCTTAACACGTTTTCGGTGCTCCCTCTTAGAATATGTCACCTGGCTTTCTTTTTTCTTCCCCCCCTTCACCCCCTCCTCCTCCTCCTTTCTCTTTTTTTTT
>VZTY01026044.1:4204-15165 GCA_013400935.1 Turnix velox | reverse complement strand
GTGTGTGTGTGTGTGTGTGTGTGTGTGTGTGTATTAATGTTTCTGAAGTAGATCTGATTTGATACGTCTTGTTCTATTGTCAGCATCTGTTTAGCCAGGCTTTTTAATACTTTCTGGCTGCCGATCACTCATCCTTAGCCTGGGATTCAGGCTTGCATACAAATTTTGTTATTAAACACAATTCCATTCCCACCCCCCTCCTTCTTTTTCCTCAACCTCCACCCCAACAAGCCTCCCCCCCCCCTTTCCACTCACCCATCCATCATCTCCCCGGGGCTATGGGGAGCTGGAAGCAGCCACCCCACCACCGGTGTGTGCTTTACCAGGGCAGGCACCACCAGGCTTGGCAACATATTTCAAGAGGCTTTTTTTTTTTGTTGTGCCTGCTGCAGGTGCTTTGCCTTGACAAATCGAATCACAGGGGAAATAATTTATTTCCTAATGCTGTTTGCAGCGTGTTGGAGGGAGGGGGGGTTGGGAATTTACATGAGAGAGATTACTTTAATAAGCAAAAAATTACAGTGCTGGCCTCCCCACCATGTCGGCTTTGATATGGAATTGTTTCAAGTTTAACCTGTCTGGAGGAAGGAGGGGAAGGAAGGGGAGGAAAGGGGGGGAAAAAGGTGTTATTAAATCTGGAGCATCTCCCGCTGGCGAGGAGGAGCAGGGTGGTGGGGACCTCCTTCCTTGCTAAATGGGGAACAAGCTGAATTAACAAATCACTCCAGCCTCTGGCAGAGCTCCTGCCTCCATCCAGGAGCTGAGAGGATCTCCTTCCTTTTGCTCTTACACCAATTTAATCTCCTTTTTCTTTCCTTTATCTTTTTTTTTTATTGTGCCTGATCCTAGGCAGGGCTCCCCTCTTTCCTTGGCTTTCTTCAGTTCAGCCCTGAGGGCTGCTCTCCTCACTTTTCCCCAGGGGTAGGGTTGATCTCCCTTTTCCCCAGGGATGGGAGAGGAGCTGCACAAACCCTCCCCATGGATGGAGGGGGAGAATCTGGATTGGGCTCTGCCTGGGTTTTGTGGGGGTTCCACTTGTGGGTTCATTTTTATTCCAGGTGGAGAATCAGTTGGCACTGCCCTTCTTCAATGTGCCACCCTGGCTGTGGTGAGGATGCTTTCCTTGTCCTGGGGAAGAAGATCCATGTGTTTTGCTCTTTGACCTTGCAAGATCCCTTAAAACACTTCTCCCCTTGCCCACCACGGGTTTTTTTGTGACTCTGACCCCCATTTTCTTCTCTCTTGGCAGCAAGAGCTCCATCCTGAAGGATGCCATGGCAGCGGGCACCCCCAAGGTAAGTGAGCACAACTTGACAGACTATTCCCCTCCCAAGGGATGGATGTTCTTCACACCCTCTAACTTTCCCAGCCAGCTCCACTGCTATTCAGGAAGGTGGCCACATTTGGGGCCAGCACTGGAGGATGCTGCTGTCCCCATGAACTGGAATAGCCAAGACCCCCACACAGGGCTCTCTTATTTGCTGTGCAGACAAGGGATGGTGGAGCTGAAGGCTCAGAGACTCCAGATTGTGGCTAATGACAGCTAATGAGAGCTGATCACATGCAGACTGAGCTCAGCTTGGGAAATCATGAGAGGGAGTTCCTGGAGCCAGAGCCATATGCCAGTTTCAGAGGAGTGAAGTGAGACTGTCTTGGGGGAGGAGTCCAAATCACTTCTAAATCCCATCCCAGCTACATCCTTCTCCCCAGGACCCATCTCCCATCCCCTTTGTCTCAGAATGCAAAATTACTAGATGCATGGAGCATCATTTACTAATTGGTATTGCTGTTAGGTGGACTGATAGAGTGCTGGGAAGGACTAGGGCTTGGGCAGGAAGGGAGCAGGGCAGCTAGGCATTGCATGGCTTCTAAAACCCATAATGTGCTCCCCAAGGTGAGCAAAGGCAAGTGGTCCAGGCTCTCCTCTGCTTCTGGTGACACAGTCCTACACTTCTGGTGACACAGAGAGACTTCTGGACTCTAGGGAAGCTCAGGACATCTCTCACAGGGGATATCTTGGTGTTGGTTTTAGCATAATCGACTTCGGGTCTTGCTCTCCCCTTTTTTTTTTGTTCCGGGAAGCTTTGAGTCATTTTTGGCACGTGATGTTAGAAATGGTGAGTGAAATTCTGGCTCTGTATTTTCTCCTTGGGACTGAGTGTCTGGCCAAGCACATCAGAACCTTGTCTGCCCCATCAAGCAAGGGGCCACCGTGCTGGCCCAAGTCCCTGGCAGGCAGGGAAACCTTTGAAAGAAACCAAACAATTTCCCAAATCAAAACAAAAGTCCCCCATGCCCTATCCTTGGGGGAAATGAGGACGAGCATGGAGACCTAGCAGCTTCTCCCAAGACAAAAACAAGCAGAAGAAAAAGCAATCCCCAAGATGAAAATCCATGGAGCATGAGGCTGCTCCTTAGGATGTCTCAAAGGAGGTGGGAAAGGACACCCCCAAAATGAAAGGGTCTGGATTCTGCAAGCTTCCCGTTCCTTCCTCATCAGGTCTGAGTGTAGATAACTCAACAATCCCAAACACATCACCTGTGAGGGAGAAGGACAGCCAGGAAGACAGATTAGCTGTTTGGGGGGAGATGCAGAGAGTGAGTGACAGAGAGCAGATAAAGAAGAAGGTCCATCTCACGGCAGGGCTGGGCTTTTGAAGTTTCCATTGACAAAGAATCCCATTTGCCTTGAGTGAGGGGATTAAACTGGGACTGGAGCCTGGTTCTATGTAAAGGAGATCAATCGTCCCCTGTCACCACATGGATCTTTTCCCTTTGCCCGTCACGTCTGGGGCTAAGAACATTAACTTCAAGAAGCCAGGAGAGCAGGGAGGGAGAGGGTGAAATCAGGAAATCTTTCATTCCCTTCTCAGAGAGCTTGAAAGCCTCTCAGCCTGGGAAGATTCTTTATTTGCAGGGGGCTTTTTCTGGGAGACAAGTCCTGTGTGGCATGGGAAGGGACACACTGTCACCTTCACCCCAGCTTGGTGTTAAAGGTCCCTTTGTAACCACATAGGATGAGGAGGAAAGTGGTGGAGAGATGAAGGCTGCTCTTCCCCTTTGTGCCCATTGAGCATCTGCAACATGGGGTGGGAATAACCCATCAGGATGTGAAGTCTGTCCTAGAGACTTCTGCTGGGGACAAAGCTGGGGCTCTGGGCCACCCTTAGTACAGGTTTCAGGTGGAGAGATAGAGGACAGACACCTGAGTGTCTATGCCCAGGCACCTAGATGTCACTGGGAGGAGCTGGGATCTGTGCCATGTCCAATGTCCCATCCTGAGCATTGTGGAAGGGACTGTGGGGACTGCCATAAGTTTTCCTGGCAGGTGCTTCTTTTAGTCCCAATGACAGGGATGGCAGCTCCAGCAGGTCAGCAGCAGGAGAAAGGAACTGCACCTCCCTGTCCCTGAGGACCATTCCCTGGCAGCACAGCCAGTGCCAGGCTTGTTCAACCCAAGGACAGAGGAATTGGGGTAGGATGGTGTTACCAAAGGTATTACCTTAGTGTCTTTAAGACCACTTTAGGACCCATTTGGGGGTTTCCACACACAGTAACATGGGTTATCACTGCTTGTGTGCTGGCTTATGGCTCTTCCTGGGATGCAGCTGGGGGCAGGGGATTAAACTCCCTCCCATGCTCTGTCTCCTGGCTCTGCTCCCATCCCATCCCTTCCCTGCCATTGCCTTGGCAAACGTCTCTCTTGGCAATAAAAGCCCAGATGTAAATGCACATCCCTCACTCACCACTTCCCTGCCCCTCAAGAGCTGTCACTCACTGCACTGGGTCAATTTTCATGGCAATATGTCAAAGAAAATCCAATCACCCCACATGGGATGTGCTGAATGCAGGATTATCATATCAGGTCCTTCTATTATGGGAGCCAATGGAGGCAGTGATGGCCAAGAGAGGGCTGTGAGCTCAGTAGGCTCCAGCCAACACTTTCTTTCTGCCCAGGCTCTGTGAAGACAGCTTGAAGGGCAGCACTGAGCACCACACAGATCCACAGTGCTCAGGATCCTCATCTGCTTTCTCTTAGTGGTGAAGCCCAACACATGGGGGTACACCAGTATGGGCAAGCCAGTTAAAGAATCATAGAATAGATCAGGTTGGAAGGGACCTTAAAGAACATCAAGTTCCAACCCCACTGCCATAGGCAGGGACACCTCCCACTACATCAGGCTGCTCAGTGCCTTGTCCACCCTGGCCTTAAACACCTCCAGGGATTGAGGGATCCACAACCTCCTTCAGTCTGTCTTCTTAAGGCAGTTGCTCCAGCCCTTTCATCATCTTGGTGGCCTCCTCTGGACCTGCTCCAACAGCTCAATGTCCTTCTTCTGTTGAGAGCTCCAGAACTGGACACAGTAACTCCAGGTGGGGTCTCACCAGAGCCCAGTAGAGGGGCAAAATCACCTCTCTTGACCTGCTGATCACACTTCTCTTGATGCAACCCAGGATTTGGTTGGTCTTCTTAGTTGCAAGTGAACACTGGGTGTGCAGGTGACAAAGCAGGTGACAAACATGCACAGTGAGCCTCAGCATGAGATTCTGTCCAACCCTGACTGCCACTTGCTAAGTGGCTGGTGACAGCCAGCCTCTGGATGGAGAGAAGGGCTTAGTGCCTTCAGAAGTTCCCCTTGCTAGCATGCAGATAGTGCTCTCTCCTCCCGTCATCTGTCTCTGGTTGCAGGTTTTGATGCTCACCCCATGTCTTGATAGCCTTTTGTGCCTTGATCTTCATGCTGCTGAGAGCCAGGGGCCAGCTGAGCCCCAGCAGGTCAAGAAGACAGATTGCTCAAACTGGGCTACTTTGTCCCAGGAAGAGGAGATGCAGGGAAAGAAATTCTTCACCAAAGTAAGGTTTCCATGTTGGTGGGAACAGGTGCTTCATGCCTGTGGGTATTGGGATTAGATGATCTTTCAGGTCCCTTCCAACCCAAACCATTCTATGATTCTATGTCCCTGCTCTTGCTGAGATAGAAACCACAGCTTCATGGTCCTGCTCACCAATGTGGGCTGGAGGTTGCTAATCAATATTTCACTGTAGAGTCTGGGTTTTGTGAAGCATCCCATCTCTTGTGGTGGGTTGGACACTCCTTTTCCACTAATGCTTCCTAATACACATCTGGAAATTGAAATTCCTACTTGTGGTCCAGCTCTTGCTGCAAATGAGCACTGAAACCAGTGAGCAGGGACAAAACCCACCTTCCTTGCCCAGCAGATGCTCATAGCTGGTTTATTTAGGTGTTCACCCAGCACCCCAGAGGGTGTCTGGAGGCAGGTGGCCATCACACTGCTCCAAAACCTCCAGCAGGGCTGGGAACTGAGCCATAGTGCCAGAGCCCTTCCATTCCCTCACCCCCCCTCCATGATTTTACAGCTTCACCAAGCAATTTGAGAGAGAATTACAGCACCTAGAGGAAAATTTGACCACTAAAGCCCTCCAAGGAAAAAGAGCTTTGAAGCAAGCAAGATTTGGAGTCTTAAACCTTGACAGAATGTCTGTATTAAGCCTTTCCCAGCTGCCTGGCTGGAGATGAAATTTCTAGCACGATCATTTAACTTCTCCATAGTGTGTCTGGTGGTAGAAACAAGGGGATGGGTGTCGGGGCCCCAGGGTTTTAGCTCCTTCTCCCCCCCCCAGGACAGGGACAGGAGAACAGCTCAAAGACAGGCAAAGGGAGGGGAAATTATAAAGGATAGAATCATAGAATAATTTGGGTTGGAAGGGACCTCAGAGATCATCCAGCTCCAACCCCCCTGTCATGGGCAGGGACACCTCCCACTAGATCAGGTTGCTCAGTGCCCTGAGCATTGTCTGAACCTCCAGCCAGTTTTGGGGTGATGAATACCAAAGCCACTCCAAAAAAAAAAAAAAAAAAAAAAGAAATCTCTGCCAGGTTTTATGCCATAAAACAAATTACCCTGTGAGCAAACAAAGCCCCTCGCTCCCCTTGGGCCAAACAGCTGTGCCCTCCCATTAGTTCAGGGGAAACCACTGTGTTTGGCAGGAGGAATGGAGAAGAATATGGTCCCAGGGGGGACACCAGCAGCCAGATCTCTTTCCCCCCTCCATCCCCAGTGGGTTGCTCTGCTGGAAGGGGGCTGATGTGTTACCCAAGAGGACCCAGAGCTCAATTGCAATCCCAGGTGCGACCCTAACACGCAGAGAAATAAATCAATACATCATTTCTGTAAGTTTATTCTGCTTGTGGACCACAGGAATACTTCAGTGAAGGCCAGAAGCTGCTGACACCATTATTTCTGCTCACTGCTCACACCCTACCCACATCTCAGCCTTTCATCCTCAGCTCTCCATCCCACCTCTATCTCTATCCGCCAGCTAAAAGCCACTAGATAATTTTTACCTCTGACTTTCCCAGGGCCCTCCAAAAGCTTCTAGGTAAGTCAGCTCTAATAGTAGCATCTTTGTGTCAGGGATCTTCCAGCAATAACATTAAAAAAAAATGGCTGGCAGAGAGTTAAGGGGGGAAAAAAAAAAAATCACAGCAAGGCTTGGTATCACTCATTGCTTTCGGGTTACAGTTCCCGAGTGATAACAGCTATTAGCAACACTTTGACGGCTTCCCTACCGTGGAGGGGAGGGCAGGAGACAAGAAAACATGTCAAGCCATCACCTCCATGTTAAGTGATAAGTACCTATTTAGGAGGCAGAGTTAAAGCTGAATGCATCAAGCAGGGAACACTTTGTGCCAAAACGAAAGGGAAAAAAAAATATATATATATATAAAAAAGCAAGCTATAGAGATACATTAAAAGCAGGGTTAGGGTATTTGTTCTGCTGACAGCAGCTATGATGGATTGTTTAAGAAAAATAGACTCCCTGTGTTATTCCAGGGCTATCAGAAAGCGGGAATCCAGCACTTTAATACCCTCAAATGACTGGCCTTGAGAGGCAGCAGGATGGCAGAAGCACTGAGCTGGACTCTCCCACCCCTGACATCTGCCCCGAGCAGCAGCGCTGAGGGTGGAGTGTGGTGACAATTTTCCATCCATCTCCTGGAGCTGGAGGCTGCACCCCAACACCCATCCCCTCCCCTGGTGCTGCCCCAAGCCCACAGCCTCCATGTCTGTGGGTCAAAAGCTGGTGGTGTGTTGGCATGTCTGCCCTTGCTGGCATCACTTCCAAGCTGCCCAAGGTTCCTCTGACCCAGTAGGGAGGAGCAGGTCTGGAGAGAGACGGAGTGGGATGGCAGCAGTTGGCACACATGATGTATTTTCATTTCTGCCCATATATTTATACATGTGAAGTGTAAGGTGTTCCTCGTTGCAGCAAAGCTGCTGAAATGTTTGCAGGTGCTTCAGTCCAGCAGAACCCAACAGAACCACAAGGTCCATGGAGGGTGTTGGGAGCTGCCAAGGTGTGAACTTGAGCAAGGTTCAATCATAGAATCACAGAGGTGAAAGGGACTTTAAAAAGTCATCTATTGCAACACCCTGCAGGGACCAAGGACACCCTGCACTAGAATCATAGTTTGGGTTGGAAGGGACCTTAAAGATCATCGAGTTCCAACCCCCCTGCCATGGGCAGGAACACCTCCCACTACATCAGGCTGCTCAGAGCCTCATCAAGCCTGGCCTTGAATATCTCCACCACCTCTCTGGGCAACCTGTGCCAGTGTCTCACCACCCTCATGGTGAAGAACTTCTTCTTAATATCCAATCTAAACCTGCCCTGCTCTAGTTTAAAACCATTGCTCCTCACCCTGCTCTGACAAACAGAAACACCCTTTTGGGGAAGTTTGTTTTTTCTTGCACTGTCACGTTCAAAGGGAGAGTCCAAACCCAAAGACACAGTTGGATACAGAGGTCCCATCTGGAGTTACTGTGTCCAGTTCTGGAGTCCTCAACATAAGAAGGACATTCAGCTGTTGGAGCAGGTCCAGAGGAGGCCACCAAGATGACCAAAGGGCTGGAGCCTTATGAAGACAGGTTGAAGGAGTTGGGGTTGTTCAGTCTGGAGAAGAGAAGGCTCAGGGGGGACCTCAGAGGAGCTTCTCAGTACCTGAAGGGGGCTACAGAAAGGCTGGGGTAGGACTTTTTAATAGGATATGTGATGGGAGGAATGATGGATGTAAATTGGAAGAGGGTAGATTCAGGCTAAATATAAGAAAGAAATTCTTTAGGGTGAGGGTAGTAAAACACTGGAAGAGGTTGCCCAGCAGGGTTGTGGATGTCTCCTCAATCCCTGGAGGTGTTTAAGGCCAGGCTGGACAAGGCACTGAGCAGCCTGATGTAGTGGGAGGTGTCCCTGCCTATGGCAGATGATCTTTAAGGTCCCTTCCAACCCAAACCATTCTATGATTCCATGTTGCTTCCCCACAGCACAGCTGGGCTCCAAGGGGTAGGTAGGAAGGAGACACTGAGCACGGCCATGGCAGGAGGGGCAGGAGGAAGGAGAGAGAAGAGGAGCCAGGACAAGATTGATGGCCTCGTTGCCATTAAGAAAAAAATTAGCCGTTGGCAGCTATCATATTAAAGGGTGAAGAAGCCGTGAATTATTTTCTTAAAGATCTTATCACTTACAATGATAATTTTACCTTCCAAAAGGCCACTTTTAATGAGGGGAGCCAGGCAAAAAGTCGTGATTTAATGCCGGATTTTTTTTTTTCCCAAACACATTTTACTGCTTTTTTGCCCATGTTTAAAAAGCGCCGGTGACCTTTTTTTATTTTGCCTGCCCCAGGTGTAATGCTCAGGCTGATCCTCTCAGGGTTTATAACCTCCACAGAGAGAGTGCCTTTACCCAATGGAAAGACGATTTAAAGGTGGGGGAGAAATATGAGGCCATACAGCTGCTTGCACAAGTTCCTTGCTCCATCTCTGATGCTGGCAGCCATGGTTTGCCAGGGCAGGGGGGACTGGGGAGGAGAAGGATGCCCTTATCCTGGTGTCCCAACCCTGAACTGGCAAACAGAAAGGGATGAGCTGGCTGCTGGGCTTTTCCAAGAGGGAAAGGGATGTCCACCACCTCTCTGGGCAACCTCTTCCAGTGTCTCACCACCCTCATGGGGAAGAACTTCTTCCTAATGTCCTAATGCTCTAGTTTCAAACCATTTCCCCTTGTCCCCTTGTGGCTCCATGCCCTGGCAAACAGCCCCCCATCAGCTTTCCTGTAGCCCCATCAGTTGCTGGTAGAATTAGGCAGCTCAGGCTCCCTAAATCCCACAAATCCCATTTGTTCCCTGCTCTGCCTGGCTCCCCAGACCCCATTTCTTGGGATCAAACCCACCCGTGGAGACCTTCACTCTGGCATCAAGGCTGGTCTTCACCTTGCAGGGTGGTGAGACACTGGAACAGGATGCCCAGAGAGGTAGTGGAAGCCCCATCACCCCTGGAAGTCCTTGATGCCAGGCTGGATGAAGCATGGAGCAACCTGGAGGTGTCTCTGACAGGGGAATTTGAACTACATGATCTTTAAGGCCACTTTCAACCAAAATTCTTCTATGATTCTATGAAGTGGTTCATCCCAGATGTAGGGAGCATCTCCCCACAGGCGTATGTCATGCCTCTCTGCACACAGCATCATGGATTTGGGGTGGAAAGCCAGAATTTGGGTCTGCCCCACAGTGTGGGAGGGTACATGGAAAGCTGCATCTTCCCAGATGCTGGTGGAGAGGTGGATGGGGATTGTGTTGCTGCTTCTGCCCCTCTTGGGTGAGTGCAGGGGACAACAGATCCTCAGCTTGGCACACCATGGCCAAGCATCCTCACCGCTTAACTTTGGGAAAACCACCTCAAGGTGAGAAATTGGGACAAAAGAAGCCAAAACTGGGATAGCTGAGAGGCTGGGCTAATGGAGAAATAAAAAGCACCCTTTATAGGAAATGTCTCTCCTAATCCCTTCACTCCTGAGCCTTCCTCCCCTCACCCCGCCCCCCCCGTGGCTGCCTGAAAGGCAAAGTGTGGCAGAGCCCATGGAAATGAGAAAAACAAATGAAGTCAAGTTTGCAAAGAGTGAAGGGGAAGTGTGACTTGGCATCTCTAAGGCTGTGTTTAACATGCCGGCGAGGTATTTAGAATTGAAGTGCTTGCACACAATTTAAAAACAGACAGTTTATTAATCTAAACTGCAAGTGTATGTAGAAGAGGCCTCGAGATTGACATCTTTGGGATTAGTTTAGCCCCTCGTTTTTCCAGAGGTCATCGCCATGGTGCTCTGGAGGTTTGTGGAATAAATGGGGCCGGCATTCTTCCCGGGACCACACGCTAAAAACTAATACATAACGTTTAATTTAGTGTCTCCATAGCTAGCCCAACCATTTTTCACATAATAATATTGGATTAGAGCTACCAGGAGCCCTGAGAGGGGGAGCTGGAGGCGGGGAGGGTTTGTCTGTCTGTCGACAAGGAATGGGGAGATGGGTGGGTGTTTTTTTCCCTTTCTCTAGAATACATTGGGAGACAAAATGGATTTAACCCTGAGAGCTCCAGGGTGCTTGGTTTATTGGAGGAGGGAAAGGGCATCAGCTTTACTGCTGGGATGCTGCTCTGAGTCCCACCTAAGGGCTTTGAGCACACATCCCTCCTTTTTTCAGAATCATAGAATCATAGAATAGTTTGGGTTGGAAGGGACCTTAAAGATCATCAAGCTCCAAACCCCCTGCCATAGGCAGGGACACCTCCCACTACATCAGGCTGCTCAGTGCCTTGTCCAACCTGGTCTTGAACACCTCCAGAGAGAGGGCATCCACAACCTCTCTGGGCAACCTCTTCCAGTGTTTCACCACCCTCACTGTAAAGAATTTCTTTCTTAAGTCTAAATCTACCCCCATCCATTGTTTCTGGTCCTCCCATCCGATATCATATTAAGAAGTCCTTCCCCTGCCTTTCTGTAGGACCCCCTAAGGTACTGATAAGTTACTATAACGTCCTCCCTGAGCCTTCTCTTCTCCAGGCTGAACAACCCCTACTCCTTCAGCCTGTCTTCATAGGGCAGT
>VZTY01026043.1:45954-94226 GCA_013400935.1 Turnix velox | reverse complement strand
ATCTCAATCCTTAATCATTGCCAGCCATGTGACTAATCTTGTCCTATCAGGTTTGTGAGTTTTTAGTAGCACCATCATGTATTCTTCATGTTGTGGCTAACGACTAATTTATGCATGGGATAAGATTGTCACATGCTTGCTGTGTTAAAGCTTGACTATGAAAGCATTTTAAAATCCACCAGAATGATAATACAATGCATGCTTCTACTGTAAAATTTAAACTGTGCATTACTTTCTTAAAATTCAATCTGAGACTTGAATTGCTGTCAGGAATATATGCTTATAGATTTCTGTGTATAAAATAGCTTGCTTGCTGCTTTAAAAAATTAAATAACTGTTCTGTAAGTGGTATCTGACACAATTTATAATGTGATGGTATATGTTCTGCTTCTTATGGTTTTCTGTAAGTATTACAGATATATGTTCTGTATTTAATGGAATACAGGTCACACTTTATATGTAGTGCAGCAGGCAAACAAGATTCTAGAGATGTTGCATATTGGGAATATGCTAATGCAATAAGTATTTTTCCAAGCATTCACAATAGTGTTTCAGAACATCTCATCAGTGTGACTTATTCCATCAAATACTGTCATCTAGTTCTGACTTGATTGAGGACAAAAGGAATAGAGTGAGCTCAGTTCTTTTGCTCTTTGACTCACTAGGTGCACCTCTCTACGAAACATTAGAGACAATGAGGAAAAGGATTCAGCATTCCGTGGGATATGTACAATGATCTCAGTCAACCCCAGTGGAGTAGTCCAAGTAAGATACCTGAATAGTACTTAACAGTTCTTCTTTACTTACGTGAAATAAGGTGAAAGCTATATCTGCAGTATGAAAAACGTTCAGTATGACGTTCACCACTGTAGTACGTGATGTATGTTTATTTTGAGGTCAAGGAGACCAAAATGTTTGTAGTGAATAATATGTGTCAGAATGCTTCAGAAATTTCCACCTAACAAAGGAAAAAGGAAAAGAGTATTAATAAATTCAGTTTTTGCCTTTTAATTACAAAGAATCTAAGCATAATGCACTTTTGTTAAAGAAACTGTTTTGATCCTTCTGCCAGGTTGTGGTCAGGATGTGTATGATAATGTAAGGCAAAAGTTGATGAACCGATTTTCCATAGGCTTCTAAAACAAGAAACGGGAAAGTAACCACTCTTCTTTCTTAAAATATGGGTAGGGAGGATTCTGTTTTCATTTCAGGTATGTTGCTTTAAAATTCAGTGAATCAAGGAGCACATATCTCTTAAGTTAAAGAGCGTGTCTGAAGAACCGAATAAGACTTGCTCTTTAGTCTCCATCTCTGAAGTAAAGCTGTATCAATGCAGTATTTTCTAAGAGGAATTCTTCATAACATAACATTTGAGCTTTACCTTTTTTTGAAAATTTCAGTCCATTTAACTTATTCCTTATCCTGTATTTCTAGCATTTCCCTCTTCTGTCCACTTCAAGGGGAAGGGACAATTAAGGTCTCTTTATTGACCCATCTCTCCTTCTCGATAGTTATCCTCAGCTCCTACCCAAAAACATGCGTTAACTTAATAAAGACTGTAATTTTAAAGCTGTAGTAGAAGTGGTGGATCACAGCAGATGAACTGAGCATTAGGGATATTGGGATGGCGTTCTAGAAAATAAATTTAGCTCTGCTTAAACAAAACAGCTTTTTCCCACAACTGGAAATGTGTGGGAGTGTATGTGTGATATTGTTATTCAGGTTTCTTGAATTTGGCATCTATACTGAGGTGTGGGAGGGGAGAGTTTGTTGGGATTTACGTATCTGGTTTTATCTAATCAAAAATGTGATTGAACAAAGCTATTTCAGCATTACATTTATTTCTTTTTCTAGAAACTTAGATGTACAATGAGTTATTATGATCTGGATTAACTAGAAGAGGGAAATATAAAAAACAAAAGCGGTGGCAAATTTGGAATAATGACCCTGCAAAATTCACAGAAGGAACATCAAATGTTGCTTTCAGTCCTATAAATTGAGATTTCTAACCGATGTGATTGTTTAATCTTATAGGACTTTATTTTTTTTTGTGATGCTGTTGCATCATGGATTAGCCCAAAAGATGATCTCCGTGACATGTTCTGTAAGGTAGGTTTCCAATGTAACTGTACATTGGTGTGGGTAATAGTTTGGTTTGGATCCTTTGTATTTTCCTTGCTCTTTCCACTTGCTGTATATTATATTCCACTTAGTATATTTGTGATCACAGAGGATTTTCTGCAAGGTTTATGTGGTTCAAGACTTTTTTTTTTTACATGAAGTTGCCTACTTTATTTTTGAGAATTATCTAGAAATTTGCAACTGAAAAATATTCTAGTCGTATCCTGATCTGTTTCTCTTATTACCCTTGAAAGTAAGCTTTGGGGAAAATTTTTGGGATTGTTTAGTCATCCTCAGAATCTCTCTTGGGTGAACAAGCTTCAAGAAATTAACATGTAGTTATTCCCAAGAATACATCCAGTCAATATAATTTAGGCAAAAGAACTCTTTATCTTGTAAGATCACCCAAAAATCCAAGACAGCCTGTATGTGATTTTTCTGTTTTGGGACTTAAACTGATTTTTTTAATCTATTTCCATTTCATTAACAGATGTTGTTACTTTTCAGCAGTATGGCACCGCTTATAAGTTGTAAAGTAAAATCTGGTTTTAGGAAGGATTTATGTCATACGGTCATAGTATTCTCCTTAAAGCAAAAATGGTATACGTTCCTAGGTATATACTAGAATAATGAGTCAGTATTGGCACTACTTCTTCAAGTGATGCCATGTGAACAGAAGCTAGATCTTTTGTATCCTATCATTAAGGTAAGATACTAAAGTCAGAAATTTCACTGTCCTCATGAGCATCTTATATAACTGCTGTCTTTTGAAAAAACATCAGGTCTGGGAGACACATGGCTTTGAGTATTCTTGCATCCACAAAAGAAAACAGCAAATACTTACAAGTTCAAAAGAAAGTTCATGATACTGCCTTTTATGACTGTCCAAAGCAGTTTCAATGTATGTTTCTGCACTAGTCTTTCACCACTGCTTACTTGCCTCAGTGGGTTAGACTCCTCTTTTTCAGATTCTTTCTAGTTTACCCATGTAGGATCTAATGCATTCAAACCAGGCAGAGTGAATCATGGTCATTGTGCATAGGGATATGCTTACTTTTTAAAGGGTATTATTTTGTCTTTGCAATATAAGAAAGGAGACCAAGCTTTCATCAAGTGATGATGTGCACATTTTAGATTCCTTGTGAATACGTGATTGCAGCAGTTACATGTTTTTCCAACAGTATTTACATTTTTCAGTAACAATGTGAGGATCTGCTCATAATTGACTTAAACAAGTCAGTATTGCTCTACTGAGAAATCATTTGGTCTACTTTTTTTCTTTCTAATGTTTGCCTTTTAACTTGCTGTTTTCAGAGTTAACATAGTAAGATGTTCAGTATAATTTAATTTAACAGTTTTTAATTAATTTACTATGTGGAAAGGTCCAGACTGAAAACTCTTGGCTCTTTTTTTTTTCTCTTTCACTGATTTTGACTGCCACTGTTTCACTGATTTTGACCATGGCTTCCGGTTTTTTCAAAACACAAAAAATTTTAAGAGCCTCCTTTTTTAAAGGTAGTTGCCTTACAGATGTCAAGGAAGAAAAAGCTTTGTGCTAGAAATTGACATATTCTTTCTGTGAAATGCTGGGTGTGGTTTTGGCTCAAGTTTTTTTTTCCACAGTACACATTAAAAAATGATTTATTAATACAATAATGTAAACTTATATGAACTGTCATGTGATAAAATGTTTAGCATTCTGAAATTCTCAGTTGTAAGTCACCTTACTCATTAAAAGTACATATAGACATGTATACAGTAATTTATAGTGGCAGCTACATTCTGTATGTTACACTTAAAAAGAATTTTAATTAGGAAGGGCATTATTAGACTTCCTTTGTTTCTCAGTAAATTTTAAATTGGAGAATTCAAATGGACAGACACAGTCTAGCTTACTGCCTGTGTTGCTAGTTAAGTAATGTATCTTCTGTTCAGTGATCATGCTCTTATCTCCCCTCTCACTTGTAGATTCTTCACGGATTTAAAAATCAAGTTGGGGATGAGAATTGGAGGCATTTCTCTGACCAGTTTCCTCTTCCCTTAAAAGAGCGCCTTGCAGCTTACTATGGAGTTTAACCTCATGCACTGTAGCTGCAGTCCTGTAATTAGAGGTAAGCCCAAAAATCTTCCTTCCTTGACAGGCCTGTAATATAATTAATTCATCAGATGGGAGTTTTTCAAATGTGCTGGATGAGATGTATTTTCTTCCTGTAAGAAGGGGAAAAAAGGGAACAATAGTGCATCTAAATAATATTTATGTATTGGAGAGTACTTCAACCAAGAACAGTGGTAGTGTATTGCAGAAAGTTAGGTTACGTATTTTATCATTTTGCTTTGTATTCTATCTGTGCATTCTGTAAAGCAAATTAACTATGTGTTAAGTAGTGTGAGGCTGTGGAACGATAACACACAAGAAAAAGAGAATTAAGTTTACTCACTCACTCTTCATATAATTAGATAGTAGTTCTAGAATTCTTGTACTGAAGTTAAGGGAGTAATTTGTAACATCTTGGTTTATTATTGAATGGACACCAATTTAAAAGTCAGCCTCATATTTGTTTAGAAGTTGGTGACATAAGAAATCCTGGCTGAATCACTGCATATTTGATGTGAAAAATGAATTTAAAAATATACCGAATTTCAAATGTTTGTCAATGAGGGCATTTTAGTTTTGGCATAAGGGTGTTTTTTCTGTCTAATGAAGAGGAATCCAAAGTGATAAAATCATGGAATAGTCTGAGCTGAAAGGGACCTTTAAGATCATCTAGCTCCAACTGCCCTGCCATAGGCAGGGACACCTCCCACTAGATCAGGCTGCTCAGTGCCTTGTCCAGCCTGGCCTTAAACACTTCCAGAGAGGAGGCATCGACAACCTCTCTGGGCAACCTGATCCAGTGTCTCACCACCCTCACCACAAAGAATTTCTTTCTTATATCTATCCTGAATCTCCCCTCTTCCAGTTTACATCCGTCATTCCTAGTCCTTCTGTCACACATCCTATTAAAAAGTCCTACCCCTGTCTTCTTGTAGTCCACCTTCGGGTACTAGGAGGTCCCCCCTGAGCCTTCTCCAGGCTGAACAATTCCAACTCCTTCAGCCTGTCCTCATAAGGGAGGTGCTCCAGCCCTTTAGTCATCTTTGTGGCCCTCCTCTGCACCTGCTCCAATACATCATTCTGTTTGAACTGAGCGGATAATACAACTTTAAAGCATGCATTATTGTTTCATGAATAATAATTTCCCTGATGTCAGTGGTTTCTTTTCTTAACAGATTTAAAAGGGAAAATCTAGGCATAAGTTTGTTTTGAACATTGCTACCTACTGCTTTTAAAAGCCAAAAAAAAGATCTTTGTTTATGCAGAGGTCTGTTACTTAACGTTCAAGGTAAGATTTAATTACACCTCTGTCCTCTTACAGGTCCTTCAGTCTGGGAGACCATGAGGGAGCCTCTGCACCCAGGGAAAATGTTACCCTTTACTGGGGGGAAGGATAAACCAGTAGGGAATACAGTACAATCCCAACCCTACTGGGAGGGGTGGGAGGGAGGTGTTGCCATCACTGTATTAAGTCGATGTTGGGAAATGTATTAACATCTGGAGCCTTTGTGGGTGGTTATCTGTCTCCTATTACAACTCTGCACTGGATGTGAAGAAGAAAAAAAAAAAGTAAAAAAAAAAAAGAAACAGCACATTCTGGAATATTGTGGGGGATTGTACCAAAATAAGAACCATATAATTGAACCATAGGGACATAGGGATACGTAAAGAGGATAACTGTTTTGCGCACAATACAGGAAACCTAAGAATGGGGGTCACAAACAGTAAAAGGCTTTCTTTTACATTTTTTTTAAGTAAGAGTTTTCTACATTATTTCATCATGCTTGATGGGATTCCTAGGTATTTGCATGTTAATGAAGAACTACACAAATGAAGTTAGTACAGTTAAAATGCAGCTTGTGTCTGTAATAGGAGCAGGTACTTGTTCCTGTTACCCTTCATAAATTAATAAAGGTTAACTTGGGCAAAGTGAAGCAACCTGCAAGCTGCCAAATGAGTCACTCCTTTCATTTTGGGGGCAAGGGGAGGGACATTTCAGAGGAAAGACTGACATCTTAATTTTCCATAAAATAACTAGGGGATATTATTTGATTATTGTACTTCATTAGATTCAATTTCTAGAGTAAGACATTATTCTTAATGTGCAGTCTAAGGTTCAGGCATGCGTTCTGGCTCATAGTGATCAGAAGTAATTTAAATTAGTGGGAAAGTAGCATGCTTGCATCACATAGAGTGAAATGGTATACATTTACCTATGTTGCGCCAGTTTGTGTTGCAGTTTACCAAGTCAATATAGCCCTGCATTTAAAATTCCTTTCTAAGATTTTGTGGAATTTTTTTCCAAGACTATAGATATGGAGTACTGTAGTTAACAATTAGGCCTTGAATTACATTTTTAGGATCTTTAAGAATAGGATTGATATTGTATTGTGTGTAACCTGCACAATGTGGAAAGCTGATATAGCTGTGCAAAATACTTGCCTCCGTGCTGTCAGTGTGATGTGCTTTCTTGCATGGTTATATATTAGTGATTTTCTCAGAATCTCTAAAATGAGTTACATGATAAGACCTGTTAAAGGCTTCATAAATGTTAGTTGGCATGTAAGGACAATTGTAGAAGTCAATGACATGATTGCTATATTTGTGTTTATTTCCACTCAACATATTACTTTCTACGCTTTCTTTTCATTCAAAGCATGATCTTAAAGAGATGTTTTAAGTTGATGGATGTAATGCAGGGTATCTACACTGTATTGGCGCATGTTGGTGGCCCTTTGTGATGTAGTTAAATGCACAAGGGTGCAAGTTTAAAGCTACAGAGTGAGAGAGAGTTGGTTTGGATCCTCTTCATTTCATTTGTTTAGCTTTTCTGTTGCATTTTTATTTTCTCTACTTACATGTATTTCTGTGAATAAATCCTTGTTAAGTTAACCCTTTACTTTTCCTTTCATGTGTATTTTCTTATGTACTGTGAATGTGAAATCCTAACTGGTACACTTGATCTTGTGTCCATCTGAAAGTGGCAAGTCTTTGATAATTTAGATTGCCTAAAGCGTATCCCATGATGATGAAGGAAAATGGAGAGGTTTTTTTAACTCTGCTGGTCAGAGATCAAGCCACACCTTTCCATTTTTCAAGTGCTGCATATTAATCTGCAAAACACATTTAAGCCATAGCAGCCTTTTTTGTAGATTTAGTTTCTCACCTTTCTGTTGAAGATTGGATACCAGGTAACAGTTTTGAGGGGTTTTTGTTTGACTGCAGTTTTGGGGATTTTTTTTGGTTTTTGGGACTTCTTGGGGTTTTTTGGTTTCTGTTTTTATCTAGAATGTCCTCTTCTTTGCATGGTTCCAATCTTTGACTGTTGAATGATTTAGCCATTGCACTGAAGTTTGAGCTGTGCAAGTGGGAACTCAAAATGCTGTTAAGAGTTCTGATTTTTTTTTAAAGTGCATGATAACATGCATGTTTTATTTCTCTCCCCTTTCCCCACCCCCTTTTCTTTTTTGGCTTTGCATACTTTAATGGATTATACTGAAGAATAATTTGGACATGTACTGTATGAAGTACACTCAGTAATGCTAGTATATAATTCAGTTTGGTCAAATTGCATGTAATAACTTCCTTTCAATTACATTGCTTCGGAAGTAAATACAAAATTCCTACTTAGGCATTCACTCAAAATCAGTAAAAAAATGCTTGAAAACCAAATTCTGGAAGGAGAACTGCAAACCTTAAAAAAATTAGCAAGGTGGGGTATTTTTTTAAGCCTAAACTTGCTCAAATTTTGAGTGAGTTTGTTTCAACATTGGAGAACAATGAAGAACATAAGGAAATCTGTGGGATAGAAAGCATACCAAATTAATACTGTAATTTAACAGCTAGAATCAATTCAATGAATTCTTTCAAATTTCAGAAAGCCCCTTTTAACTAAGTAGAATCACTCCACCTCGCCTCAGATTAGCTTAGAATGCCACTTTTGTACACACTTATTTTAATAGGTATTTGCACAAATGTGAATTCATCTGTTACAGGAGCAAGGAAAGTAATTAAAATGAGGCAGAAATAAACAGTACTGACAAAACTGTCTTTTGTATCAGTAAATTCTCTCACAGTGTATTTTGAAGTGAATAAACCCTATTCATATTTAATATACCACAGAGATTTGCAGAAGCTATTTGGGTCTATGTGAGGTAAGAAAAGTTCTAAATCAGCATTAACATTTATAATTCACTTCTTGCATCATGGGATATATAAAAGCATCTTAATTCTTGTGTGGTAGTCTTGACAGTTCTTCAATGTTGAATGAATGTTTTTACTGGTAGAATTGTGAGTTTGTCTATGTTACATTTCAGTGTTTCTGCCTCTTGGCATGCTAAAAGCAAGGCTTACTTCATTTGCTCCTTGCACACTGACTAAAGTGCTGTTGGTGTGCTAAACTACAGAAATAGCCACTGCTAAGTAATGGTGTAGACTTTCTACTTGAATATTTTTGTTGTAGGAACCTCAGGAGGTCATTGTTTACTGTTTTTATATATGCCTTTTTCCTGCTTTGAGTTTCCTTTTTTGAAGGATTCTGAGAGTGAACAAAAGCCTGCTGATCAACCTAAGTTGGTAACAGAAAGTGTATTAAACATTCTTATAAATGCATCTTTTTGGGTTCTAAATTGCTATTAAATTAGTCATCAGTGAAGATTGGTACTAATTTTTTTCCTTTCATTACACATTCAGGAAACAGCTTATTTCATTTAAGGAGGAAAATAGTTCATTATTTTAACCAGTGCAAGCAAAAATAATCAAATCTGTAAATTTTTCCAAAGCTCGATTATTTTCTAAATTGGTGAATATGTATATATTTAAATTGTAATAAGCTGATTCCTATGCTTTAGTTTATTGCTCCTTGAAACTTGTACTCTGAAAATCACTTTTAGAACAATGAGTTTTAAATTTATAATCATTATAATTTTTAAAAATTACAAGGTAGCATAAATTTTGTAACAATATTGATACACACTGTGATTTATTTTTTTTTAGGTCTTTCAAGTTAGCGTCAATCTTAATTACTTAAACTGCATATATTGTATAATAGTAAAGTGTATATTGTAAATCTTCAAGTGGCTTTCCTCAGTGAAACTCATTGCTACTTAGAAATATTAAAATATTAGCTGTATCTCAGGTTGAATACTCTTGTACCCTTTTTGTTCGGACCACATCCTAATAAAAATGTGTCTTAATTATATCACTTCATGTATTTCATTTAAGCAGCTCCTCTGTCTGAAATTTATTCTAAATTAACCTTCTACTGTGGGACAATAATGACTTTGCTTCACCTGTTTTATTCATATTGAATGTATTAACAGATAAGGTACAAAACCATTCTTCCCTTGAGGAGAATGCATCCATGTTAAAACAACTGAAATATTTCTTGAAGTTTGCTTTAAATGCAACATTATATTTGGAATTGTTTGTTTTACTTTTTGTCAAGGAGAGAAGTTACAACTTAACACTAGTTTCTTCAATTCCATCTTCTTCAATGGGGATAACTGATAAATAAAGGTTCTATATAGGGTCTAAAGAGTAACTTTTTATCTTACAAGGGTAAGCTCTATAGTGAAATGATGAGCATCCTGCAATTATCTCAGATACTGATGTACTTTGCATACATGTTTGTTATATATTACATAAGCATTTCCAAGTAAGAATTTTGTATAAATCTTGATCAGTAGCTATGTATTTCACCTATGCATTCTGCAGAATTACATCCATCAGTCTTCTAAGTATTCCTCAATAGAAGCTGTTACTTGTTTGCAACCGATGCTTGCTCTTTCCACTTAAGATTAAAGCAAGTCAGTCTTAGATGATTATTTTAAATGGGGAACTGAGGTGACTACTCTGGCTCCTAAGAGTATATTCCACTTGAACAAATTATATCTCTTGAATGTACATACATGAGGGAAGTTTAAAAAGGCTCTATATGATGAATAACTGTGTGGTGTTATAGTACACTTTAAATAAGCCAAATCTATATCTCAAAGAATTCAGCACTTAGAGGATAGTGTCACTTTTTTCTATAAGCTGGTTCTGCTGTGCTACTTTTGCCTTGGGTATCTATTTCCTTACTTATGGTGAACAATAAAATTGAGAAGGTCTGAGTGGTTTTCATGAGGACACAATTAGGGAAAAAATACTGGTGTAAGCAGGTTCACTTGACAGTTGAAAACTCCAGTGAAATACCTTTTTTCATTAAGAGATAGGTAGTTATGCTGTACATTGTCTAACTAATACTTGACACTTTAAAATTCTTAATTGGAGGTAGTCGAAAAAGTTGTTTAAAAAGAGAGATGACTGGATCTTTCTGCTGACAACTTAGGTTGTATGAGTTTTGCTCTTAAGCTTTAAATCTGATGTTTCTGTATCTGCTTCAATGTTGGTATGTTTCCTTCAAACATATCCTCCTGCAGCCTCTCAAAATTTACTAAATTGAGTGATAATTTCTTGAAGTCTGATGTGCTAACAGAACTTCATTTTAAATAGAATATGGTTTTAATTTTTGATAAGCTGCTGAATTTTAAAAGAGTTTTTGGGGCCACCAAATATTTTGGATCATGCAGAGTATATATATTGTACTGTAGTAATTTTGTATTTACATTTGTATGATGTGACATCATAGATGTGAATGTTAATCACTGCTTGAGTATGTTAATAAAGTTGTTTAAATATAGATGTTGCATTCCATTTCTTAATGAAAGATTAAAATTTGGTGTTCAGTTTGCTTAGGCTGACAGTGCACTGCGGTGCACTTTTCTGGCTCATGCATTTAAGTTCTGGAGTGTATTAAATAAGGGTTTTAATTTTATCCAAAAGAAAATTGTCTTTGGGTAAATTGGGGCCTATTCAGTTCAGATGATTCGTGCTGCTTGAGGGGAGACCAATGTAGAAACAGGAGGTTTATATGAACTGGAATTAATGCTTGTTGGAGGATAACTGGTAAGTGCTTTGCTACTGAGAAATGGCACATTGAATTTTTGTGAGAAACAGCTAATGCTTACTAAATAAGTCAAATGGGAAAGAGAGTCAGGGTGGAAATACATTGTTCTCTTGGGCTATTAATGATGTGAATAAAAAAGGAGTAAACTACAAATTATTCAAGAGTGAAACAAATTTGCAACAGTCATTACCTAATTTTGTCTTTAGTGGGACTGTGATGATACATGAACCACTTAATAATCTGTCTTTTCATTTCAATAACTTCCTGATACAGGAGTCTCTAAAATGAAAGTACAAAATTAACTGTAGCAGCTCTCTGTTGGTTTGAACATATAATGTTCAGTACAAAACAGCTGGTCAATAGTATAGAGGCAATTCATGTCCATTATGTAGGTCTAAGCATGGCTCATATAGGGACATTGTTCAATTAAATTAAATGCATTGTTATAACCACTTACTATATGTATAGTACTAAATGTATAGTAGAAATAGATTGCTGGATGCTGACCTCAGAAATCAAAGTGCTCTGTTAAGACTTTCAGCTATGTCCAGAAAGAGGTGATGCCCATGGGGTACCTGTTAGTGCATGTGTGTAGAGACCAAGCAGATGAGCCATGAGGTCAGTTACTGTTGGCTATCTGGGAGTCAAGGGGAAGAAGTTTTGCTTTCTTTCATACAGCCCTCCCCACTTCCCTGGCATTGTGAAACACCCTGCTATGAGTCTCATGTTGTTCAAGTCTCCTGCTATAAGCTTAGAGCCTGACCCTGTGGCCTCTAATTTTGAGTCGGAGGTTAATGACTACCTGCATATACAAAAAGGAGAGAAGTCAAGTACTGGCATCCCCAGTAAATGGACCGATGTTATGACTTAAGTCTGTGGTCAGATTGCAGCTGTGCAAACCACTGTACTTTCAGCATAAGGTCATGCTGCTACTTCAAAAAAAATTACATCTAATTTAAAGATGTACTCAAGTGAAAAAGCATTTCAGTGGGTATACCGTGTGTGTAAAATTTAAGAATGCAAAGAGTTGATTTTGGTTGGTTTTGTTATCCCAGCATGAAACATACTGTTTATATAGAGTATTTGTATGTAAAGTGCATTTCTTCCAAAGGCATTTACCCTTGTTTTGCATAAAATGAGCAATCTGTAGCATTGAAACCCCTCAAAAGGCACAAATGCTGTCATGAATGACAGGCTTTAAACTAGATTGCTTGCAATAATCAGTCCATTTTTTAAAGAAAATTAATGCAATTAGGGTGTACAGGTTCTAATGCATGTATGTTTAGGCAATGGCATAAAAAATTGTTTTGTAATTGGAATTTTCATGATTTTGTGGGGAGGATTTTGTGGTCCAATTTGTTCTTAGGCAAACTTTAAATCAAAAAATTAAAAATCGGGGTATCTATTTTGTAGCTTCAAGTCAAAATATTCTTGTCAAATCTTACTATGTGGTTCAAAACATGGCAATAACATGTCAAATTTATTCCAATGTTTTGCCCATTCTTTATTTCCCCTTTCTTATTGCCTCTTGTCAAAATGCATTGTTATAAATTTCCTGTATAAAATTCACAGGGGAGCTTGAAGTCTTCCTCCTTGTTTACAGTGAATGGGTTAATCTGGATGTGTATCTGCTACAGTATTACTGCAACTGATACCAAGATTTTTAAATTTCTATGATTTTTTGCACCCTCAATGTTTACTAGTCCCAAATGGAATTCACTGACATTCAAAGACAGTTGCATCTCTTTCTCCACTACTCTATAAAGTTGGCTATGTCTTCCTATGGTAGTCTTATTTATTCCCATCCTCCTTATGTGGAGGTCTTAAAAATCAAAACTTCTCTGTGGACCAAAGCCAGATGGAAGCTCAATGAAACCTCGTATCACAGCTCTTCATTGCAAGCCTTAACTCATCTGTGTACCTGTTTCTCAGTCCATAAGATGGGAGTGTTTAACAGGGGCCTGTTGGGCAAATTGCCCAGTGTAACAACTGGTTTCAGTTTGGGAACCACCGGCATCTTGGCTACTTTTATTTCTTCTAAAAAACAACCAAAACCAACCAAACCCAAACCACAGTATCCTCAGTATGGAAGATCTTGGTGATCTGGACACGACATCTTGCTTATGAAGTAGGCTATACAGAGCACTTTGGTACCAAGTGAAGTTATATAATCAGAGTTTGCTCTTCTAAAAAAGCTACAAGCTCTTTGCTTTCTTTTCATTGTATTCAAATGCTTTTAAAACTCTAGTCTTTTCTCATTTAGGTTATTTTTACTAGTTGAGTGCAAATAAGCTGCTTCAAATTCATTATCAGCATGTTTACAGTTAAGTGCCCAAAACACTGAAAAAGGAGGGTTAGTTTAATAACTTTTGAGAATTTTTAGGGTATTGGAGAAAGTTTATCCCACATATAGTGGTATTAAGGCTGCCCAAAGAGATTGTGGAGTCTCTTCTGGAGACATTACAAACTTGCCTGGATGCCTTCCTGTGTGACCTGGTCTAGGTGTTCCTGCTTTAGCAGGGGACTTGGACTAGATGATCTCTTGAGGCCCTTCCAATCCGTGACACTCTGTGACTAGTCCAGATGCATTGTATCTTTAGCATCATAATTGATGAGATCTTTCAAGTAATGACTAACCATATATAATACCACATCTCAGATGATCTGCACCCTTTTAAAGAATTGTGATGAAAGTTAGCATTAACACAAAACAAGAAGCTGAAAAATAAAGGAGAATGGGAAAATTGTGACGCAGAGATCAAACTGCAGAATTAGAGATCCTTTTCTGAGAGGGGAACTCTGAGCTAAATGCCTCCTATCACATGTGCAACCCACCGTAATGCCAAATGGCATAATTTTCCAAAAATAAGGATTATTAATAAAATAACAATTTTTAACTAGCCTAGCCAAGAAGTCTTAGTTCTTTGTGCTCTTCCTGTTAGTTTTGTTGTGGTTGTTTAACCTTGCACTCATGTAGGTGGCAAAATGGGATATTACTTTTTTTAACTCTAGTTTTCTGGATTACAAATATTTTAGTATATTTAGATCTTCCATGAATGTCACTAAACCATACAACTGGAATGCCTGTTTTATTGTACAAGACTCAATATGTTGTCATGGCTATCAAAATAAGTTCTCCTTTCTCTCCGCCCTCATTACACCAGATGAAGAAAAGAACAATTGTACTGGGACAAAGAAAGAGTCTACCTAGCCCTCTAGCCTGTCCTTGTCTGCTATTGCCTAGAGAAGAAAATATTAAGGTACTACAAGTTATACAACTGCAAAGTATTATCATGGGCTTTACTAACTTGCAGATAAGAGATGTTTAGATTAATTTATATTGTCATTGTATTTAGTAATCTGTTACGGATTTCTCTTTACTAGAGAAACCTAGCAACTTTGTCCAGTTTCCCCTTCCAGTTTGACTGAATTCTCTGCTTGTGCTTTCGTTAAGATGTATTTTACATTTTTAACTTATTTTCTCTGTTTTCACTCATGAGTTCTCATATCATGTTCTTTCCCAATTATCTCTCTTCCAGCATGAAGAAAACTAGTATCGTTGGTGGGTCTTGGTTTCTGTTTTCTTCTTGGATTCATTTTTGCTGCTTTTATCTGTCTTCTGAAGTATTTTGATTTGGGGTTTTTTTGTTTGGGTTTTTTTATTGGGGGATTGTAGGATTGATTTGTTATTGTAGGATGGTAAAGTTTAACAGCAGCACAAAGGGCACCATCCTGCCTGACCAACTCTAGTGGCTTTCTCCAGTGGGGTAACTGTTGGAATACCAGAGGGTATCATCTGCATGGACTTATGCCAAATCTTTGATGCAATCCCCCACACCTTCTCTTTTGGACATCAGTATTAAAGCAGAGGCAGGTTAAGATTTTTTAAACTAGAACCCCCAAGCTTTCCATGAAGGGCACGGGAAGACCTTTATGGTCAGCTTTGTGCTTTTTGTGTCTTGTAAAAAGCTTTGTACTGACACAACTCTAGCTGACGTTTGAATACATTTACCACATCGTTGCAGAGGTGGATGCTTAGATCTGGTCCTCTATTTTTAGTCCATAATGAAATCCTAACTGCTGTCTTGGGCAACAATAATCTCATAATGGTAGAATACGCCATGAAGAATATATTGAGAGACACTCTGTATGACCTGGTCATATCAACTGGCTAATACTCTATATCAAGTTAACAAAGGGTCTGGAACCTCAGCTGTGGGTTGAAGACAAAGGGTTGCAGTTTCTCCTTATTCTTGGGCTTTAGCTGGTTGCTGAGAGAACTGTGGAGGGGCAGACGCAAGGGAAAGCTGAGCTTTGTCAGTAATGTTATCCCCAGGCCCGGATAGTGCCGGCTGCGACATCATCCTGTTGGGCTGCAGCCTGGGTGTGCTGTTCCGTCACACACCACTGCGCTCTGCTCCTGCTCGCCCTCATGGCAGCCATTCCCTGTTGGTTTGGGGGTTTCACTCAACCGTCCAAAGCCCGCCCTCTGCAGTTCTTGCGGGAGCTTCCAGAGACAGGGATTTCCTCCCTTACGACACGGCACCTCCGCTCTTACAGCTGCCGGCACAGCCACCGGCCCTGAGTCTGTGTCTGACCGGCTATAGGGCGGGAGCAGACGGTCCCGCCGGCGCTGATGCAGGCTCTCAGCGCATGCGCGGGCTGGGCACACGAGCTACGCGCGTGCGCGGAGTGGGGAGTGGCGGAGCTGTGTGGAGGGGGGTGGTAGTACCGTAACGGGAAGGGCGGCGTGCCGCGGCGGCGCTCCTTTCCTGAGGTGGCCGGGGCCGGGCTCAAGCTCAGGCTCGCCAGTGGCCCAGTGCGATGATGGCGTACTTCGTGGAGAGCTTCTGGGTAGGAAAGTTCTCCGCGAGCCGGTTTCGCCACGCTACGGGGGTGACTGGACAGGGCGGGGTACAGCTGGGGTCCCCGCTGAGGAAGCAGCCTGTGCTCTTACGCCACCCCCGGGACTAGGCCAGGGCCGTGCTGCGGGGAGAAACAGTGCCGGCGGTCCCCATAGCACCCGCCGCCCCTGCCCTGCATAGTCTGGCGATTTTGGCCGAGTTCTGGCGTCCGTCGGGAGGGAAGGGTTGGTGGGGACTGTGGGCCAAGGGATGCGGGAGAAGAGACGGGAGACTCTGGTGTTGGGAGGATGTCGGGCTGCGGCCGGATCTTTTCGGACAATGTGGGCTGTTTGTTGGAAGAGCAAGGTAGGGTTAGGACGTAAGAGTTTTCTCATGCAAAGTGCTGCCCCTCGGATTCGATGCTTTTATACCCGTAGCTTGTTTCACTGTGTGCTCCCCCCCCCCATTTTTCGTCCTGTCTGCACAGATACGTATTTTTAAATGGGTGCCATTATACGGAGGGAAAAAAAAAAAAAGGATTTGGGTTATTTTTGAGCCGCACACGAAATGACACTGACCTGTTGCTGGTCTGAATCATGAATATGTNAGCTAACCAAGAAATAGAGTATTTTGAATTTCCTGCAATTTACGGAGGGAAAAAAAAAAAAAGGATTTGGGTTATTTTTGAGCCGCACACGAAATGACACTGACCTGTTGCTGGTCTGAATCATGAATATGTTTTTGTAATCCTCAGTCTGTTTACAGTGTTGCTGCTTCTTTGATTCATGTTTAATTCTTAATAGGCATGTCATTTAGCTATTAGAGAAAACACTAAAAATATTATTTGTTGAAACAAAATTAATCTTTTGGAAGTGTAAGCAGCCTGAATGCTTAGGGGAGAGCTAATGTCACAAATGCAAGGTACTATTGAATATAAAGCATAGCTCAAGCCAGGTTTCGTGTTTTGTTTGCATGTTTGGGTTTTGCATGGGTTTAATTTTAAACTTATGCTTTGCTTTGAACTATATTATTTAAGCTTTGTGAAACATGATATTAGATTTGCTCTCTTGGTATATAAATCTGCTTAACTTGAAGCTTCAGTGTGGGAGATCAATGTTAAACTAATACTTGCATAGTTTTAAACATTTAAAATCAGTATTAAAAATTTTCATTTTCATTGCAAAAGTCAATGTTTCCTCCTAAGATCATAGGGAAACAAAAGTCACTTTCTTCAGCTGTCTCAACTGAAATCAAATACTGTTCTGTTTACTTGTGTTACATATCGTGTTGTGTTTATTTGACTGATCACTTTTGTTAGCAGGTCAATAATTTTGTTAAGTCAGTGAAAGCCATGGGCCATTCCCCTATGCTCCACTTCTCTATATCTTCACAAATATGATCAGTAAATATGAGGTAGTAGATACCTACCCAGACTACTGATTTTCCATTTTTGCTTTGTAAAGTCTCTGCCATATAGGTCTGTTGGCAAAACTCCAAGGTGTGGGTAAGCAGTGAGTGCCAGAAGAAAAGGAGGCTTTCTTCTGTTGGTGCCAGTCATTCTCTTACCTCCACAAATAACACAAAGTAGGATAAATATATTTTTGTTTGTCTTTCGGGGATGATAAAGATATCAAAAATAGATTGAGAAACCTTGGAGAGAGTTTTATTTTGTGTAGAAGTAAAGTAAAAGGGAACTGAGACTACTCCATTATTGTTATAAAAACTTTTCAAGATAACATAAAACATAATCTATGTTTGACTATTTAAAGTAGATAAATTTGCTGCTAAAATTCTGCACTTGAAATGGAAGTCGCCAGAAACTCAAGGGACTAAACTTAGAAACTCAGAAAAGGGGAGTGATATATATGTGAATCCATATTAATTTGTTAAATACTGTGTTGAGCTGCTGTCCTAAAAGTGCTCTTGTAAACAAATAGCTTCTTTATTTTAATAATTTTGAAGTTTATAATGAGATTTTCATCTTGTAAAACACTTTTAAAAGTGTTTTAACAGTTGCAATTTAAAAAATAACTTTTTTTTTTAGAAAATGTAAGAAAAGTGGATCTTTTATGGGCCTGCCATCTGTTGAGTGCTTCCAGGTGGTCACTGGGAGATAAAAAGCTATTTTCAGAATGTGTTAAGTTGAGGTACAGAGATCTGTACTGACACCTGAGAAATTTCACTATCACTTGAAAAATGTAGATAGCAACACTCTGAAGCAGCAGTTTTCAAAATCACTAGGACTCGGTTACTTTTTTGTGATATCAAAGATTTTGAGTGAGCAGTACAAGCTATAAATGGCTTTGATTCTTATGACTGAGTTTTAGGCATTCAGGTCACGTGGATAGACATTCCTGACTCCTAATTAGGATATTGTCATAAAACACTGGGTACTTACTGCTTTGAATGTAATTTAAAAATCGCTATTTCATTAGTTGTTTCCACTATACATGGTCATGTGTTTCTCACTTTGAGCAGTCTCTCAGTAGAGTAAAAGCATTCGTCATTATTGAGGTACCGTTTTCTTAAGACTGCTTAGGAAGGGTTGCTGAAGTTTTGACATTGTATCTAAACCGACCCATGCATGTGACACTGTTGTTAATTCTCAGTCTGTTGAACTACACCAATTCAACAAAAATAAGCCTGACCACTTAAAGTGTTTATTTATAAATAATTTAAAATTTATTTTATTAAACTGTTAGAAGCTCTGTATATAGCTGAAACTGGTTTCTGTGTAATGCTGTGCCTGATAACTCTGTAATTCTGGGATAAAGCAATGCGTGTTTTAGTTGGTTTTGATAAACATCTTTTATTTCACCATTTTATTGCTTGTGTTACCTGTAGCTTCCAAAAAAGCCTGTGGAGAGGATTCCATTCTTTTCAAAGGCTTTTATAACATGTATAACAAGGGCTGGCAGTGTCTAGGGTTAATAATCTTAGCTTTGTGAAGAGGCTTACTATGGTTAAGTGTTAAGTATTTTCTTATGCACTTGCATGTTACAAGTAGCACCAAGACTGGTCATGCTTCCATCTGCATTTCTATTCATGTGTTTATGCAGTGTTGCCCTTCTGCTGGCATAGTGTTGGATGCTCAGTTTCAGGAGAGCTGTTGTGCAATATTTCCTTAATCTCCTCCCTCTCCATGTGTGCATCTAGCATGACTTGGCAGCTTTACACCTTTTTGTTCAAAAAATTAATTATCTAGGTGTGGTATAGAAGAAAATATGTGTCCTTCCTATGTGCAGGTTTTTTTGGAGCCTGGTCTTCATTGAAGCTGCAGGGAGGAAATTGAAATTGGAAGGTTGTTTTTATGTTCAACTTTCTCAGAACTTTCAGAACTGAAGATGCCTGAATAAACAGCATGTGAATGTGCTTCATTTTCAGTAGCTCTTTCAGACACTTATAAATCTAAATTTACTGATTAACTAGCTTTCAAAAATGAAACACAATAATATTAATCACAGGAGTATTTTCATGTATGCAGGGCCCGCTAAATTAAATAATTATCTAAGTGGAAAGAATGAATCTCCTTGCACACTTGAAACTGTGACAAGGAATAACAGTTTGAAAAAAAATAACATTGGCATATAATGAGTTTACATGTCCCTGAATTTAGGGTAATTTTTCAAAGGAATAGAGAAATAAGCAATTCTTCATTTCTTTAACATACTAGTCATTCATGAATTAATGAAAATAAGTCAGCAGTACAAATGGACAGACTATAGCAAATTGTATATGTCTTTCTGCACTTCTGAGTAAAGAAATGATCGGTTTTGGCTAATATATGTAACTTTAATTTTAGAATTACTGGAATGGACACTCAGTTTCTTCTGTTTTGTTTGTACATTAATTGTTAGAATAGGATATCATTCAAGCTGCATAAATCAGATCTTAAAGTTGCTGAAGAAGCGAATACTGAATTTCACCTATATGAACATCTTGGACTGCCTCACCCTCTATTAATGAACTGTCTGCAGTTATTAGTTGGCATATCAGTGCAGCTCACAAATTTCATGATACAAAATTTTCTACCAAATGGATTTTCTTGCTGTTATGATTTATCTGTAATGGAATTCTTACATGCATCATTTGTTTATCAAGGGTGTGTTTCCTCACTCTTGTCTGTCAGAGAGCATGACAAGTAATTTAAGTATAGAACTGCCTGTAGATCAGTTTCTCCGCACCTGACCAGAGCAAGGGGCAAATTTTTTTACTATTCTTACCCCCAAAACTGAAATATTTCTGTTTTCTATAGAATCATAGAATAGTTTGGGTTGGAAGGGACCTTAAAGATCATCCAGTTCCAACCCCCCTGCCATAGCCAGGGACATCTCCCACTAGATCAGGCTGCTTAGTGCCATGTCTAGCCTGGCCTTGAACACCTCCAGAGAGGGGGCGTCCACAGCCTCTCTGGGCAACCTGTTCCAGTGTTTCACCACCTTCACTGTAAAGAATTTCTTATGTGGAGCCTGAATCTGCCTCCTTCCAATTCACATCCATTATTTCTAGTCCTTCCATCAGGTATCTTATTAAAAAGTCCTACCCCTGCTTTTCTGTAGAACCCCCTCAGGTATTGATAAGTAACTATGAGGTCCCCCCTGAGCCTTCAGTGTCCTTCTTATGTTGAGGACTCCAGAAGTAGACACAGTACTCCAGGTGGGGTTTCACCAGAGCTTAGCAGAGGGGCAAAATCACCTCTCTTGATCTGCTGGTCACACTTCTCTTGGTGCAACCCAGGATTTGGTTGGCCTGCTTCGCTGCAGGTGCACACTGGTGGCTCATGTTGAGTTTGTTGTCAGCTGACACTCCCAAGTCTTTCTCTTCAGAGCTGCACTCAAGCCACTCTCCACCCAGCATGTATCTGTGCTTGGGATTGCTTCGACCCAGTGCAGGACCTTGCACTTGGCCTTGTTGAACTTCATGAGGTTGGCTTGGATCCACCACTCAAGCCTATCAAGGTCCCGCTGGATAGCATCCCTTCCTTCTGGTGTATCAACTGCACCACACAGCTTGCTGTCGTCTGCAGACTTGCTGCGGGTGCACTCAATGCCACTGTCCACATCTCCTGCAAAGATGTTGGGATCCTGGGCTTGGAGGTGTTGGTCTTTGAACACTGCCCAGCTGTCTTGGGCCCCTCTTCCTTCCAGGACTGTCTCCATGGAACCTTGCCTACAAGATCCCTCTTGAAGTCCAGAGTAATGAGCTTGCTGTGTCTCTTCTTGGATGCTCTGTGGATAATAAACTCCACCATTTTCATGGTCGCTGCATCCAGTGCTGCCCTTGAGCACCATGTCATTCACTAGGCCCTCGTCATTGGTGAGAACAAGGTCCAGCATGGCTCCTCTTCTTGTGGGTTCCTGTACCATTTGGAAGAGGAAGTTGTCATCAACACATTCCAGGAACCTCCTTGACTGCAGGTGCCTCATTGTGTTTTTCCTCCAACAGATGTCAGGATAGTTGAAGTCACCCATGAGGACCATGGCTTGTGAACATGAAACTGTTTTTAGCTGTTGGGAGAGGGCTCCATCCACTTTTACTTCCTGGTCAGGTGTAACAGACTTCCACTACAATGTCACTCTTCCCTCTAATCCTGACCCACAAGCTCTCTAGTAGATCCTCCTCTCTCTTTAAGCAAAGATCCATGGACTCTAGCTGCTTCTTAATGTAGAGGGCAACTTGCCCTCCCTTTCTCCCTTGCCAGTCCCTTCTAAATAGTTTATAGCCATCTACACCGACAGACCAATCATAAGAGCTGTCCCACCAAGTCTCTGTGAGACCAGTGACATCATACCCTTGTGTGTATGTGCACATCTGCAGCTCTTCATGCTTATTCCCCGTACTCCTTGCATTGATATACAGGCAGTAAAGTTGCTCCCTTACCAGTGTTGATTTAGCAGCCACGACTCCCTTTTTTAGGACTATTGGTGACCTCATTCTGCCCCGTGGTCCTAGTCCATTCCCAGTGATATCTAGGTTATTCGATATTTCACTATTTGTATCCTCATATTTGTATCCTCATATTTGTATCCTCAATATTGTATGTTCAATAGTTTTTTTAGACTTTTCCTATTTAGCATTTTTCTAACAAGGTGGAGGGATGATGGTCATATTTCATTGATGTATCATGTTTGACAAAGGTTAACTTTGAAGATTTAAGTAAGATATAAAAACTTAACTTGGAGATTGTCTAATTTTAATTTTATGATAATTTGAAGTAAATTAGGAACTTAATTTTTTTATGGTTAGAAATAAATCATGTAATTAAATTGGAGTACTACTTCCAGGTGTTTGCAGTTTGAATGTTTGTCAACCCATTTCCTGGAGAATAAGTTGTGGCTATTTAAAAAGGAGGATTTGGCACATTATGACTTAAATTGTTTATAATCAGTATGTTCCATTTCTTCTTTGTAATGTGGTCATGTTTAAAGGGTTGAAGGAATGAATGTGCATTCTTAGCCATTGCTAAGAATGTTCTAAAACCATCATTTGAAATTACAGTAATTTGCTTATTGTCAAATGTTTCTCTGCCTGCTGAACTTACTTAGAGAAAGTCAGATTTAATCTGAATTTCTCTTATCAAGCTCTTAAAATATCAAAATGTGTTTAAGAACTGCATGGGCCTTTTATTATCAAATTTGCTCAATTTTGCTGTGAAGACATTTTTTGCAGCTACGCTTTTCTTGCTTTTCACACTAACTAAATAAGAAGTATGATATCTGACCAGTCATGGTAACTTTAGAATCACTTTAATACTCAAGAAACAATTATTTATACTGGGTAAAAAGACAGTGCTATTCTAGAGAGTATGTACGGTATTTAGAGTAGGAGATACTAATGTTTAACAATTTTAGTTCGATTTGAATAGAGCTTGTCCTTGTAGAATTTGATTAGAAGTGTAGGATGTAAATACTGCTGCAGTTTACCCAGAAATTTCTTGCTTCTTTACCAAATGTAGATTTAAAATTCAGAATTCCTTTAAATGTAGATTTGAAACTTAAAATTACTTGCAACAGATAAACTTAAAATTTTTGCAGACTTTTAAGTAGCTCAGTGAAACAGATTTCCTGTGATCTGGTTCCTGTTGTGCACAAGTAATGGAAATGCTGAATTCTGACTTGCTTGAAATGAAAGTAACACCTTTGCTGACAGGGTTACTTTAATTTCCATGAGAAAATCATTGAAGTTACTTCTTGATGAAGGGAAATGGAAGGACTGTCTGCTCTTGCTTTCCATGACAAGTATTTCTTCTGTATGCAGAGTTGATCAGTAATGTCTAATTGTCGACTTGCTTAGGAAAGTGTTTACTTCTGTTTGGAGTCTTGTTTTCTCTTATGACTTGCAGTCAGGAGACCTCTATACACAGCACTGTCTTATGTCAGTGTAGAATGAAATCCTCAAGAACACCAGTTTGTGAGGAGAATTTTGTTAGCTCTGGTGTTGGAGGAAACTGCTAATGAGCTTCAAAGTAGTTAAATGGAGTCTGTGCAGAGACAGGACCACTTACATTTGTTCTATGTTGTGTAATAACAGGATCATCCTCAACAGGTAGTGTCTTACCTGCAAAATCATAGAATGTCAGATATTGGAAGGGACCTTGAAAGATCATCTAGTCCAATCCCCCTGCCAGAGCAGAAATAACATTCACATTCATTTTTCAAACTAGTCTGGAAGTCTGTAGCATGGAACCTGATGTTATGTGTGACAGTGGAGGTTCATCTTTCTCCACATTGCGCCTTCTAGAAGTATCTGCTCTTGACTTCACTGACTGTCTGTCATAGCAGTGGATGGCAACTGCTTCTGAGTTGGGAGTGGAAGGTCTCATTAATTCCCTGTGCTATGTGCTGCATTTATTTTTAAGTAGGCCAGTACAAGGCTTCTAGTTATCCCAGTGATTATATTTGCCACCAGGAAGGAGCAGGTGAAAGCACTAAGTGAAGAAAAGTTGGCTAGCCACACAATTTCCCTGTACAGAATTTATGTAATGTGTGGGGAGGGAGTGTGTTAAGGAAAAACTGCCAAACTACACATAAACAGTGTTGATGGCATATGTGCATCTAAGAGGGTCTTGTAAATTCTTTGGGTTTGTAAATTGAGCTTTTTTTCACTCTTAGCCACAGAATATGTATTTGTATTTATCCTAAATACAGATCCTTAACTCTGATTCATATTGTATGAATGATTTGAGCTACTCATTGTGATTATAACTAGTGAATAGGCCATATAGCTTTTCCGAAGCAGAAAATTGCTTTCTGGATTGAGATACTATACTCAATTTCACATGCATGCACCTCTCTCCAAACATGAGTAGAAGATTATTTATAGAATTGTCATCAGGTTAGTTAACCATCAGTACTCTTGTAAATTACCAAACAACTTTGAAGTCCAGATGTTTGTACTTATAGGTAGAGTCTGCTATTGTTAATATAAACTTTATATACCCAAATGGAAATGTATCTTGTTCCAACCTTAAACCACATAGTAAAATTCCAGAGCCTGCTTCAGACTTACAGTTTTGTTTAGTTCTGTATATATTTTCCATGTAGCCTCTGAGCCTCAAATACTATTGCTGATGCATTAAAAATGTGGTTTTCGGGGGACTTCCTTTAATTGAGAAATGTAGCTATTCTGTTTCTCTGTTATGCTTTCTCTTACTCAATCTGAAGTCAGGAATAAGAGCAGAACTGATTAGAAAATTCTATTTAAGTGGAAAGATTAGTTCTTTGCTGTGTAACTTCAGTGTCTTCGGTTACAAAGCAAGATGATGATGGGAATTAGTTGTTAGTGCTTATCCCATTTCTGTGAAGGTTTGCAAAATTATGTTTCTGGTTGATTGTCAGCCATCAGGAAGGCTGCAGCCAGAGACTAGGTTGGGATGATGTTACCCTTCCTGTGGCAGGAAATTTGTGGAGATCCTGTATAGAAAAGTCCCCATGTTGATAGTCCTTTCAGAGCTCAGTGTGTTTTGATGTATTAAGTTTAGTTCTACTTGTACTTTTTACTGACCTTTCTGTAATTGCTCTTGCACTGATTTGGTCAGGGTTTTCAGATTGCAACTTATTGCAACCTGAGGAGTTGTGATTTTATAGGTGTATTCTCTTTTTCTTTGTTTGATTTTGTTTTCCCTGCTGGGAAGAAGCAAAGTTAGTAATTCTTGCTAGTAATCTGAACCAAATTGTCTCTCATAGTCTGTTATTTGCAAATATGTGTATCTATTTATAATGTATTTCAAAGACATCTTGCTGTTTTATAGATTGATGTATAACCCTATGCAGTTAACATTTTGCAGAAGTGGGCCTCCTAGTATGGCTGCTGGAAAATTCTTCCATCTGCCTATGGCTGCTTCCACTTACTTAAGATGGCAGAACCCTGAATGTCTTCCTCCTACCCTTCCTCCTACCTCTTTGGCTGAGCAATGCAGCTGTTTATGGATTATGGATCTTACTTTTATTTGCCAGCTTTATATTTCAGATGCATAGTCTCCCTGTTTAGGTGTGCCTTATGTCTACACAAACAATTCATCCCAAACTTAAAGGACAGGCAAACTTTAAGGAGTGTGTGACTAAATCTTTAGCCTCATTAGTGGAGATGTATAGCTGCTGTAGAGAAAAGTCCTGGATTTTAAGGTGGATGTGAGTGTCATTGAATGCATCCAGTGGATGGCCAAAAAGCTGGTGAACAGGCTGTAAGGCATTTGCCCTATGAGGACAAGCTGAGGACTATGGGCTTGTCTAGTTTGGAGAAGAGGAGACTGAGGGGCAGCCTCTCCAGGTTGTTCTCTCCAGGTTCCTGAGGAGCTGAGATGGGGAGATATGGGGATGGAGATGCTGTGCCCTTTTCCCTGGTGACAGAGCACATGGGAAGGGTTCAGAATTGCAGCAGGAGAGGTTCAGACTTGATATTAAGAAACGTTTCTTTACCAAGGGGATCGTCAAACACTGGAAAAGGCCCCTGTCAGTATTTGGAAAAGCCTGTCAGTATTTGAGACTCATTTGAACAGTACACCTGCTATGCTTTAACCTTTGTTCAGCTTTGAAGTAGCCAGGGCTGGGTAATCAGTAAGTCAGTTCCAGCTGAAATACTCTGTTTCATTCCATTGTATTCTTCTTTCTCTCCCACTCTGAGCAAGCATGTGCCTTTCTTGAGGACACACTTCTACAGCTTTTGTAGCAGCAGCATTATGGATCAGAGGCTTTTGGGAGGGAGGGGGAGCAATGGATATTTTGACAGGAAAAATTTATCATACCAGAGCATCTGTGTTCTGCTTTGCCTCACCTTCCTTTCATTTGTGGCTTGCTACTGTTCAGAGGAAGTTCACCCTAGTGCCAGAGGTGATAAGCTGCCTGAGTTTATTAATCAGTGTTTTGAGTAGTGTCTCTGCTTTAATGGTGAGGAAAATGTTTTACATTTCAAGGCTAAACTTAGGACAAAAGGAAGCTACTTGTGAGAAGAAAGAATTGCATGATTTTTTTCACTTATTTGACATAAAGCAGAAGAAGATACATGGAGGGTGAAGAACTGGGGAGGCGGAGTGGGAGAATTAAGAGGGGTCACAATATTAACTATATGTTTATTAAGGCAAGAGGTGAAAAAATAGGAGGCCTTTAGAAATCTACAAAATAAATGGCTAGAAATATATAATAGAAGAGTTGTCATTGGAGTGGTAGTGGTGGCTTGTCTAGTTTTTTTAATTTGTTTTACATATGGGGAGTGTTTTACATATAATTAACTAACAGCATTTGTGAAAAAGATGGACCATTAGAAATCATTCACTTTATGAAACTTGATTAGTTAATAAAATGCATAAGTTCCATAGTTTGTTCTGTAATTGCTTTAGTGTGTTGTGTTTCATAGGTCTGCTTTCTTCTTGTTAACTTCAGGGGGAGCGGAACAGTGGCTTTGATGTGCTGTATCACAACATGAAACATGGACATTTGTCAACAAAAGATTTAGCAGACTTTATAAGAGAGAGGTAAGTTTCACACTTTAAAGTCCTGGCTCTTTAGTAAACCGTTTGTAGGTTTCATTTGAGTTTTTCATTATGTTTAACAGTAACATGCAAAATATTAATGTATTTCAAAAAATTCCATATATCCTGAAAGAATATCTAGGTTTATTCCATTTCACTCTAAAATGGAATAGTCAGCAGTTTAAATCAGTTCATAGTTTTTTCATTACATTTAGAAGAAAAGCACTGATTTAAGTACCAAAAATTATTGAGTTTTTGACCATAGTGTGGAATTAGGATATTAGCAACTGCTAGTATGACCTTAGAAGTTAACAGTTTCAGATTGAAGTTTTAAGTAAATTGGTTTCTAAAAGAAATGGGTGTCATACATAAAATAAAATAAAATAGTATTTGTAAAACACAGGTTCTTTTCTATGAGACAGGAGGAACAGAAAGAAAACTGTGGAAGAAAACTGCTGCTGTGATGTTGATGTAAGAATTGTCCATTCTGGACAAAATCAATTGTGTATCTACTTCAGAATTTAGTCTTTAATCAGTTGCTGATTGTAGATTATGTTTGGAAAAAACTCAGAAGAGACGGGTCAAGGGCATGTTTGAGAAAAGGTTTCTTGCAGTAAAAGCTGTCCAAAAGAACAATTTTTGTTTTCTGGATATTTCCTCAAAGAAGATCTCAGCAAAGAATTTCTACAAAACATAACCACCAAAACTCTGGCGGGTGCTGAGATGTGTAGACATTTGCATAATTTCAAAGTGGATTCGAGAAAATTAAAAAAAAATCTTTCCACTGAATAGAAAGTCGTGAGTTCTGGAGTCCCTATGTGATGGGCAGCCTCATGTTCAAAGAACTACACAATCAAAGAAATCTTGTGTTTCAAGAATCTGATTCCAGGGAACAAAGCCAGACAGGGTTCCTGTAAAAATCCTGCATTCGATTTGAATGAAGGGTTATTACTCTGTTCATGAGTAGTATGAAATCCTTAAATCTTCACATTCTTGCACTTACAGTATTGACTGTTTAGCTTGTGCTGCTTTTGTAAGTGACCAAATCTTTCCTTTGAAACCCCTTTTAATTTTTGGAATAGCTCAGTTTTTATCATAGGATATCATAGACTTAATTTTGTTTTACCTCCTTTTTTATTTGATTTATATCTGTGTTTAGATCAGAAGCTCCCTTGCTCACTGTGGTTCTTATCCCCTTTATGTTGTAATGTTTGAGCATGATCATCTCTTTCATACTGGTCCTAAGGTGAAAGGTCTTACATAAATAAGTAAAGGTTACTTCATGTTATGTCGGCCTTGCATTCTGTGATTAATTATAATGATTTAAATAAAACCTGCCAGTTAATACTATGTAAAATTTCTATTAACAACGTGGTGTTCTACTTTTTTCACTCTGAAAGCTCACTCAAATTAAATTTTAAAGAAGAGATGTCTTTGCAGTCAGTAAACTAAGTATTTTGACTTTCTCCACATTCTGAAAATGTCACAACTGAAGTTTCTGCAAATTAATCCTAGTTATTTGTAAAGGAGAAATTTTTTTCTGGTTAGTAACTTTAAATAACCTTTAATATTGAATAACAGTGACCCCATAGGAATACATGAGAAATCCACATGGGTCCTTTATAGAATAATAAAATTATATAATGGTTTGGGTTGGAGGGTACATTTAAAGGTCACATTCCTTCCTGGAAGGAGCAAGAACATCTTCAACTAGATCAAGTTGCTCCGAACTCTGTACACATTTTAGGATTTCCAGAAATGAGGCATCCACAAGTCCTGTGCTGAGGATCCCTTAGCTGGATGCAGTAGTCAGGATTCTGCAGAGGGGCAGAATTTCCTCCCTTGACCTACTGTCTGCACTACTTTTGATATGAAGTATTTACATCTTCAACTAGATCAAGTTGCTCCGAACTCTGTACACATTTTAGGATTTCCAGAAATGAGGCATCCACAAGTCCTGTGCTGAGGATCCCTTAGCTGGATGCAGTAGTCAGGATTCTGCAGAGGGGCAGAATTTCCTCCCTTGACCTACTGTCTGCACTACTTTTGATATGAAGTATTTTGACTTTCTCCACATTCTGAAAATGTCACAACTGAAGTTTCTGCAAATTAATCCTAGTTATTTGTAAAGGAGAAATTTTTTTCTGGTTAGTAACTTTAAATAACCTTTAATATTGAATAACAGTGACCCCATAGGAATACATGAGAAATCCACATGGGTCCTTTATAGAATAATAAAATTATATAATGGTTTGGGTTGGAGGGTACATTTAAAGGTCACATTCCTTCCTGGAAGGAGTAAGATTATCTTCAACTAGATCAAGTTGCTCCGAACTCTGTACACATTTTAGGATTTCCAGAAATGAGGCATCCACAAGTCCTGTGCTGAGGATCCCTTAGCTGGATGCAGTAGTCAGGATTCTGCAGAGGGGCAGAATTTCCTCCCTTGACCTACTGTCTGCACTACTTTTGATATGAAGTATTTTGACTTTCTCCACATTCTGAAAATGTCACAACTGAAGTTTCTGCAAATTAATCCTAGTTATTTGTAAAGGAGAAATTTTTTTCTGGTTAGTAACTTTAAATAACCTTTAATATTGAATAACAGTGACCCCATAGGAATACATGAGAAATCCACATGGGTCCTTTATAGAATAATAAAATTATATAATGGTTTGGGTTGGAGGGTACATTTAAAGGTCACATTCCTTCCTGGAAGGAGTAAGATTATCTTCAACTAGATCAAGTTGCTCCGAACTCTGTACACATTTTAGGATTTCCAGAAATGAGGCATCCACAAGTCCTGTGCTGAGGATCCCTTAGCTGGATGCAGTAGTCAGGATTCTGCAGAGGGGCAGAATTTCCTCCCTTGACCTACTGTCTGCACTACTTTTGATATGAAGTATTTTGACTTTCTCCACATTCTGAAAATGTCACAACTGAAGTTTCTGCAAATTAATCCTAGTTATTTGTAAAGGAGAAATTTTTTTCTGGTTAGTAACTTTAAATAACCTTTAATATTGAATAACAGTGACCCCATAGGAATACATGAGAAATCCACATGGGTCCTTTATAGAATAATAAAATTATATAATGGTTTGGGTTGGAGGGTACATTTAAAGGTCACATTCCTTCCTGGAAGGAGTAAGATTATCTTCAACTAGATCAAGTTGCTCCGAACTCTGTACACATTTTAGGATTTCCAGAAATGAGGCATCCACAAGTCCTGTGCTGAGGATCCCTTAGCTGGATGCAGTAGTCAGGATTCTGCAGAGGGGCAGAATTTCCTCCCTTGACCTACTGTCTGCACTACTTTTGATATGAAGTATTTTGACTTTCTCCACATTCTGAAAATGTCACAACTGAAGTTTCTGCAAATTAATCCTAGTTATTTGTAAAGGAGAAATTTTTTTCTGGTTAGTAACTTTAAATAACCTTTAATATTGAATAACAGTGACCCCATAGGAATACATGAGAAATCCACATGGGTCCTTTATAGAATAATAAAATTATATAATGGTTTGGGTTGGAGGGTACATTTAAAGGTCACATTCCTTCCTGGAAGGAGTAAGATTATCTTCAACTAGATCAAGTTGCTCCGAACTCTGTACACATTTTAGGATTTCCAGAAATGAGGCATCCACAAGTCCTGTGCTGAGGATCCCTTAGCTGGATGCAGTAGTCAGGATTCTGCAGAGGGGCAGAATTTCCTCCCTTGACCTACTGTCTGCACTACTTTTGATGTATCTCAGGATATGATTTGTCTTCTGGTCTGCAAGTGCACATTGTTGGCTCATGCCCAGCTTTTCATCTGCCAGCACCCGTAAGTCCTTGTCAGTCTCGTAATTCTCCAGCGTGTATCAACACTAGGCATTGCCCTGACCCAGGTGCAGGACCTTCCATATGGCCTTGTTGAGCCTCATGAAGTTCAGATAGACCCATTTCTCAAGCTTATCAAGGTCCCTCTGTATGCTGTCCCATCTCCCAGGAGTGTTAATGCTGGGATTGCTGTTGGCAGCACACTTGTTGAAGGTTCACTCAATCCCACTGTTTTATGTCATTGATGAAGACATTAAGCAGTATTGGTCCCAGTACAAACTCCTGCAGACACCAGTTGTCACTGATCTCCATGTGGACATTGATCTATTGATGTCTGTCCTCTGGATGCTGCTAGTTCTCATCCACTAATCACTCTACCCATCAAATCCCTATCTTTTCATTATAGAGAGCTGGATGTTATGGGGGATCACATCAAAAGCCTTAGAGAAATACAGGAAGACAATTACCACAGCTTGTGTCTACTGATGCAATCATTTCATCACAGAGGGCCACTAGTTGATAAGGCAGGACTTAGACTTGGTAGAGCCATGCTGGCTGTCCCAAACCATGTCCCAACTGTGACTGAGTGTAATTGGACTATTTTTTGCTTTGGGGACAAAGAACACATCTGTAGTAAGCAAATCTCTGTTACTTCTGCTGTTTTGATGTTGTGTGCAACGAAATTCAGGGATTCCTTGTGTTAGTCAACCTACACTGTTCTTGATAAAACATGCAGAAATTTTGGTTTTGGAAAAGTGAAAATATAAAAGATTTGCTGTCCCACAGGTTTATGTACTGTGTTTGTGTGTATTTAGCACATAAATTTTTTACATGTAAGAAACCACCATGCTCAGCTAGGAACAGAGCTGGTGTTATGTTGTCTTTTCTACAAGAATCTTTCAAACATTTTTTTGCACTTGCCTGCAGACATACTCATTATCCACACAGAAAAAGAATCTTCATATATTCCCTTTTAACTTCTTAAAGTTTAATAGATCCCAAGCAAAGACAGTTTTTTGAGTGAGAAAGTGGAAATTTACTGAGGTATTCATACTATTTTACTCTCATATATCAGACTTGTCTTTGTCTGGAAAGTCAGTTCATAGGATGAATGCTCAACTGATCAGTAGTAGTATCTTTCATTTGTTAGTGTTAGTTGTTACTGCTCCAAAGAAAAGAGGAATGTAATTTGTTTTTTTAAAAAAAGGCACTGAGCTTTGAAATCAAGAAAATTTTGTTAGAAGCTATTGATAATTAATCAAAATATATTATTTACTGCAATAATTATAGAAACATCAGTGTCCCTTCTGGGTGTCTGTGAATGCATGCAGGTTGCTGTGCAGTGAGTGAGAATTCCAAACCATGGTAACTTGGAATTTTCCTTATAATCAAAAATAAGTTCATATATGGAAGGAGAATGAAGGACTTACTATGGTGAAGCATAGAGTTGAAAGGGACTTTCAAAGGTCATCTAGTCCTGAGCTAGATCAGGTTGCTCAAAGCTTGGCCTTGAACCCTCCAGGGATAGGGCCACCACCTCTTTAGGCAACCTTTTCCAGTGTCTCAAAGATACCTTTGAAGTTTTTTGCAGGTGAGATTTAAAGCTGTGTGTTGTTTGCCTGAACAGATCATTCTTTTAGAAGTTCCATAGATTTGAATACATGACTCTGTTTCAGGTAACTACTGCTGCTTTGTTTTGTATTTTCATAAGAAAATTTATCTTTCTTGGAAAGTGTTGCTGTGAAGGAGAAATAAAAGCATCAGGAATTAGTGATTGTAGTTGTGGTATGACTAGAGAAGGGAATGAATTCTTCATGTCCTTTTTTCCTCTCTTTTGCCCCTAAATAAAGGTATTTCACAACAGGAGAGTAACTAATTCAAGCTTTTACATTTTCAAGACAAGGAAAATATTCTAGTTACTCAAATCCAGGATGCTTCTGAAATGGTGTTGACACTGTATGTTGAATACTGGTTTTGGGTGGAAAATTAAGTGATGTTTAACTTTACCTTAGTACTATGAGGGTGAGGAAGATTAATGGGGAAAGGACCTACTCACTGTTGTGGTATTTTATGCATGACTGCTGCTTCATGGCAGTTAGCAAAGCCTTTAGGGGGGAAGTCCCTGATGACCCTAGGATTTTGAATCTCCACCAGGCAAGTGAAAACGTGGAGTTTGAGTGATGGAAATTTATGTAAGGATTATGTTATCCAGAAGAAATCAAATGTATTAAGATGAACTACTTTAAAAATAAGTATAAATTGTGGGACACAATACTTTTCATAGCATGTTGTTTTACTGTTTTACAAACTCAAACATCACTATGTTAAAAACTGAAACAAAAAAATGAACCCCTTCTTAACACAATGACTACTAGACCCCATTTATTTAATGTGATTGCTCAGTAAATGCTCCATTTAGTTATATTTTCTTTACAAATATCTGTCTTTGTATATCTTCAACATTTTGAACATGATTTTGATTGCTTTCTTTGACAGGGCTACAATAGAAGAGGCATATTCAAGGTCAATGACAAAACTAGCCAAATCAGCCGGCAATTACACACAACTTGGGTAAGTGTACAATAGATAAATAAATACCTGTATGTTAAGAATCAAGTTCAATTCTGAATAGGTTATTGATTCTGAAGCTGGCATAACTTTGCCACCTTTAAATGTGTTTATTTCTTCAGTAACCATGCGAAATGTTGTCCTTTATTCATGGTTTTAAAAAAGCAGAGCCCAAACACGGAGTAACTGTCTGTTCTAACTGTCTGTTCCTGTGTGTTTAAGGTTGTTCTTTTCAGGCATAATTAAGAATGTGACTTTCTATTCTGTGCTTCCAAGCCCCTGGTAATTATTTAGAAGAGAGAACTCATTGTCTGTAAATGTGGCAGTGTATTTACTTATTTCTGTTATTTCTGCTTTCTGGAGTGCTATCTCTCTCCTCAGAGATGTTAGGAGTGGGACTTTCACATAGATTTATTCCATAGTTTAATGGAAGTTTTATAAATGGTTATATGTTTTTAAAAATTACTTTTTTTTCAGTAGAAAGATTATGCCAGTGAGAACTTAGACTTTTTAGATGAGACTAGATCTTTTTAATTTTAATTCTGGAAGCCACAGCTGGAAATCTAGGGAGCTTATGTCAGTGGATAATCTGATACCGTTCTTCGGAAGTTCTGTATATGCATGTTTGTTTGAACATAAGTGCTTGAAATCCTGTGTTTAATGTTGATTTTCCAGCAGCATTAGCCAGGAAACTGAGGTAGGAGTGTATAAGTATGATTGATGGAGAAGTCCTTTCAGTATAGAAATTTGAATCTGAAGAGTGGCACATGTAGGGTTAATCTCTGTTAATAAGTAAATAGCTTTTGGTGGCAGACCATCTTTGCTGGTATTTTTTCCCTACATCTTATGGCCTGAACCATGCAAGACAGCTAGAAACCTAAGTAACCAAGTAATTTCTGTCTTGTTTTTACTATGCAAGTATACACATAAAAATACTGTTGCATCTTAAATTATTTTGACCTGCTCTTGTATCATCTTTAGGAGAACTACTTGGCATTTTTGTGTGCTGATGAAAGAAGAGATTAAGAGACCTTTGTTGTGTTTTACTTATTAGAGTCATTACAGGTAAAACATAAACCATGGAAAAGTTATTGGATAGCCACACAGGCACATATGAAACATATTTAATAAGAATTTATTGCTATTCTTAGAGGTTCTGGTTGTTTCAGTTTTAGGAATGGAATGAACTTTTGTAAACTTACCAATTATACTTTGGCATAAATAAAAAATCATAGACAAGTATAAGTAAAAAATCTAGATTAATATTAAGTATTCTTCAATTTAGGACATTTTCACCAGTTTGGGATATTTTCAAAACGTCAACAGAAAAGTTAGCAAGCTGTCACTTGGATCTTGTGCGGAGATTACAAGAGCTAATAAAAGAAGTTCACAAGTATGGAGATGAACAAATCAAAGTTTATAAAAAGGTTATTTTTTTTACTTATGTGTATCCCGTTATTGATTAACATTAACATTAAAGTTGTTTGGTTTTGACAATGATGTGGTATTTGGCAGACTAAAGAAGATGTTTCAGGAACATTGGAAGCAGTGCAAAATATTCAGAGTATCACTCAGGCCTTACAGAAATCAAAGGAAAACTACAATGCAAAGTGTGTCGAGCAAGAACGCTTGAAAAAGGAAGGAGCAACACAGAGAGAAGTTGATAAGGTAGTTCTTTGACATCTTACTTTAGTATGTTGTCAATAATTAACATATTCATGTTGTGTGTAATGCTCCAAAAGAATTAAGAGCAGTTGCTAAGGCTATTTTGTAATGTACATGATTCTTCTTATACCTAGTTGTGTTTTGTTTACACTTTATTTATTCTCACTTCCGTGCAGTTCTCATTCTTCATTTTGTAAATGCTTGCATCACCTAATAGCTTTTCTTATTGGCTATTATAGAAATGGCATGTAATTGTTTCAGAACCTATTGTGATTTTGGATAAAATTCTTAAGGTAAAGACTCAAACACTCAGTGCTCTCACTATTGTGTTAAGGTGTTGTTTGTAAGACAAAGCATCTAATTATTGGAGTATTTGCTCAATTGAGAAGAAAAACAAGTTAGCATCACTTTCAGTTTTAATTTGAAAGTTTCCAATTTCATGATACCTTGATGTTGTATTTGGTACTGGTTTTGGGTTTTGAGCGATTTTGATCCATTCACTGAATCATACAATCTTTCTAACATTACTGCTCAAGGAGGACCACTTTGAGCCAATTGCATAGAACCATGCCCAGAAATTTTGAGTATCTCCAAGGATGCAGATTCTACAGCCTCTTTGGGAAACCTGTGCCAGGGTTCAGTCATCTTAAGAGAATTTTTAGTGATGTTCAGAGGAAACCTCCTGAGTTTTAGTGCATGCCTGTTGCCTCTGGTTCTGTCCCATGGGTACTGCAAAGAAACTTGCTCTTTTATATTAGCTGTTTTATTTTATTTGTATCTGTTGAAAACATCCTTTCTAAGGAAAGGCTGAAAAGACTCAGCTCTCTCAGTCTTCACTCTTGGGAGAAATGCTACAGATCCTTCATCAGCTTTTTCACACTTGTCTGGTCTCTCTCCAGTATGTCCATGTCTTTCCTGCAAACCCAGAACTAGACACAGCACTCCAGGTGTGGCCTTACCAATGTTGAGTAGAGGGAAAGGATCACTTCCCTTGAACTGCTTATTCCTGTTTTCGGGAAACAAAGAAGTAGAGGAAAAAGGTCAAATTTCCTTGCCTCCAATTGTGTCTTCCCTTTTTAGATATTGATACCACTGCCTGTTGCCATTTTGATATATAATCTGTCTAGGTCTGTCTTCTTGTTAGAGTGATCTTAGTGTTTTCTCTACTGCTGTCTTCATGGAGCAGATTGTTTCACTAATAACAAAAGTGATCCATTTGACCATGTCCTTTGGTTTAAGTCTGGCTTTTTTTTCCCCAGCTTCTGTCTCAAATGACAATCAGGACTGGATTCTAGATACAAGTCAGATGTATCTAGGTTGACACATGTTTTCCTGGCAGTCTAATCTAAGAATAATTTTTATGAGAATAACAGAAGTAGTGCTTGATTGGAAAGTAGGGGATTTGTACCATTTTGGTAAGAGTTTACTACAAATATTTAGAAAAATAATCTGTTGAGGAATTAGGACCTTGCAGTTTTCATTTAAGCTGGAAATTAGTGTCTAATGATTTCCTATTGCTCTGACAAGTGAGCTTATCTATTTGTGGTGACTTGACAAAAAATTCTTGTCTGATCCTCATTCTTTCACTTACTCTAAACCTGCTAAATAAAGCTCTAGAAGTCACTCCAACTGAGAATATACACATCCTGTTTTTTCAGTAGAGATTGCTAGTTGATCATACAGTGTTCATGTTTTACCTTGTTTTTATGTCCTGATGTCAGCATATAAAACTTGGATTCAGATAACCATAAAATATGATTACAAGCAAAAAAGCATGTTTTGGTTTTGTCAAAATCACATGCATATGGGTTTTAGTTATGTGATGCCTTATAAAAACCCTTATTTTTGAAGTCTTTAAACTTGGCATTTCCTTCCTTTTCAGTGATTAAATTTGGAATCATCTTATTGCAAAGTGGACTTAGTTATTTAGTATTCATAGAGCACATTCTACTTTCGGCATAGTAAGTGACATTTGGGAAACAAGATAGGACTGTTTTCTTCTTGACATTTCCCTTGTGTGGAAGTGCAAGATTGAGATTCGTGAGCTAAATTCAGGATAAGTAACCAGTGGGTGTGATGCAGTCTGTCATGCTCTCTTTTCTTCTGCTTGAAGAGTCCATATTCTTCATACAGTGGAGTATTTTCAGCTGTTGTTATGCTGGATTGAGAAGACTACGTGACTAAGATTTGCTTAAGCTTTCTTTGTAATTGGAAAAACAGAACTGTAGCTTTAGTTCCTCTGAAGTCCTGGTTGATGGTTTCCCCAGATGAGCAAGTGTCGATACTGTGCTTTTATTCATAGGTTTCAGTTATTTTTCTCAGGTAATTTGCAAAATACAGATCTCTTTCCCAAAAGAGCATGTTTGTATTAATTCATTTGAAGGTCACAGATAGTGGTCAGCTTTACAAGTCATTGCAATTCAGAAATATTTTCTATTTTTACTATGGGACAGATGAAATTAATATGAATGAGAGGAGAGCTATTTGTAACAAATCAAGTCCTTGAGTATACAGCTGTCTTTACTGATGTCATTAACAGTTAAGGAATACTTTTGAATTAGAGCTGATGGGAAGTTTCAATGAGCTAAAGTAGCTATGTTGAACAAATTAGCAATAAAAAAGGTGGCGTTCAAGATTATTTTTATTTTAATTGGCTTTTTACTTAGAAGTACTAAAAATATAAAAAGTTTGATAAAACTGTGATGCATATGATGCGATGAACTTTGAAAATTATTTTTTTTCTACCACAATCAGTTACTTCGTTCAGTTTTGTTCTCCACGTGATACTGTAATTCTCCTGTATTTATTTTGGCATTTAAGTGTATTAGATTGTCCTAGGCTTTCTTTTAATAGTGGCTTTAGCAACCTTGTATCAGATTGTATGTGGGACATTTCACACTTCCTTGTTCTGATCTACAGGCAGCCGCTAAATCAAAAAAAGCTACAGATACTTATAAACTTTATGTGGAGAAATATGCAGCCTTTAAATCTGATTTTGAACAGAAAATGACAGAAACTGCACAGGTAAGTTTTGTATTTAATTAATTACATTTAAAATAGATTAATATATAATTACATCTCTGAATGACTTCCTTTGGAAGCTGATATTAACAATCACATCAGAAAGGACTATATTTGAAGAGAAAACATTGATCATGTATATTGTGGAAGCAATGTACTTGAATGATGTGGTAGAGTCATTCTAAACTTGAAGAAATTTTTAGGAGGAAAGCAAAATGAATTTCTCTGCCTATTGTAGATGAATTTGGATCACATAGAGAATCCTGTGAGCTGCAGGACAGTCAGTCATTCATACAACCTTCAACATGGGGATCCATCATGATTGTTTTCATTATAATTCCAGCAAAAATCTTAGGTTATGGCTTGTTTAAGTGTCTTCCCAGTGCTTACCAGAAACTGAGAGACCCAGAACTAGCTGTGTAAGAGCTGTGTAAGAGCTTACTTCTGTGTCTTTTTAAAGCCTCTTAATCCATATTTCAGCGGATGTGAAGTTCACTGTATTATTGCATATGATGCTTCTTGTTATATTGTAAAGTTTGTTGTTCAGATCTGTTGATAGCTGATTTTTTTTCTCTCTCTTTCATTTCAAAGAGCAATCTTCATCATTTCTGCTTTTAATAGTTGAGTACTGGTTGGCATATTTATTTATATGTTTGGTTTAGTAAAGCTTTTACAAGATAGGAACTTTCTTTTTGGTTGATTTTTTTTTTTTAAGGTAGAATTGTGAAGTTGTTAGGGTTTTCCTTAACTCCTTGGAAATAAAGATTTCACAGCATAAGGATTGTGTAGGCTGGCATGTAAAAAGCTGTCATGTCCTAGACTGTGAACTGCTTTCCTGCTTTGAGTCTTTATTTGAATTTGGTTTAGTTCATCTCTGAATTAGATACTCAACACAGCCACTATGGATAGGATACCACTTGTATCACATACCAGCAGTCTTTGCTCCCACTCCCCATTCCAGACTTTTTTTGCAACAAAGAAGTGTTCAGTTATTCTACTGAAAAATTCTGATTTTAGTGCAACTATTACATCAAGCATCTTCTTGAGCAGTAACCTGAGTCAGTTCTGGTTGAGTCTGTACTCCCTTTGCTTTTGTTTTTTGGGGTTTTGTTTTACTTAAATTCAGCTATATTCTTTAATTTTCCTTCCTTTTAAAAAAAGGACTTTTGCATGTTTTGTGTGTTTGGGGTATTTTTTTATTGTGGAGTGTAAACTGGTGATGATTGCAGATAATTCACTAATTTTAAAAAGCTTTATAAAGAATAAAAGTTCATTGATGAAATTCACGGCTACCATGGTGAAGACCATAAGGTTTATTGTTCTCTCTCAACTCTGATGTGTGAAGCTGTGTTTTCAATGTATGTTAATACTGCTGTCAAAAGTAGCAATTGTCCTATTTCTGTATTTAATCCTGTGTCCAATATTTTTTGTGATGAACTGCTTTGTAGAACTAATCCAGCTAAAACTTATGTATGAAGGAAAGCTGGCTTTCACCCAGGAGAGACCTGCAGTCTGCTTCATAAAAAGAATACCCAATCATTTGTGCTTGCACAAAGTCAAGTGGCAATGTGGTACCTAGTACCATAGAATCATAGAATAGTTTGGGAAGGAAGGGACCTTAAAGATCATCGAGTTCCAACCCCCCTGCCACAGGCAGGGACACCTCCCACTAGATCAGGCTGCCCAGTGCCTTGTCCAGCCTGGTCTTGAACACCTCCAGAGAGGGGGCATCCACAATCTCTCTGGGCAACCTGTTCTCAACATCTTCCCAATGCTCTTTTGGGCTGGCCTTCAGAAGGAGATGAGAAAATATCACTTGCTGTTTAATCTTCCTTAGTATCAGGTCCACCTCTGGTAAAGCAGCTGGAGACAGGAGACTCCCCAGTATGATTTTGGGAAGGGTGGGTGTTCCGAGGGGGACAGCAGGGACCTCATTTCACCTCAGGCCAGTGGCCCCCACCCTTTACCCCAGCCCTGCAGCCCTTTCTCTTAGTTTTGGGGTGTTCCTCTGAAACCCCACTCACTCACCCCAACTGCTGTCCATCTTTAAGCCCATTTAACAAGTGCAAGTGACCTGGACTCACTTGCACACGTGTCTGTCTTACACATCTACACCTGTTGCCTGATCATTGTGTGGCTCCCACTGTAACTGAAAATATTTGAACATCAGTTCTCTTTAGGCAGTGTGACTGGGGTAAGGATTGGAACTGTAGTCCTGATTACAACCACCTGAGAAATCTGTTACTAGGTAACCTTTTTAAACTTAGCTAATATGTACCTTGAAACAATTCTTTTAAACAAATTTAATAAATAGCAATAAAAGAATCACTGAAGTGTAACATTCCCTCTGGAGTGTCTCCAGAAATAAGAGCAGGTGGAATCAAGCTGACATGAACACATACTGCTACTACCAAAAATGGGAACTTTGTTACAGTGTTCCCATTGATGTAACTATTGCGTTTGCTCAATAAGCATTCTGATAACACCCATCATTGTCAGGTTTGTGTGAATTATAGTGCACCTATATTTTTGCTGCACATTCCACTTTTTGGTACAAAGAAATCAAATTATGGCAGAAGGAACACTTAACTGCTGTATAAATGTTACTAACTCATATAGAAGTGCAGCTCTTCTGGGTCAAGAGGTTCTGCTCTATTTGTTCTTTACTGTGGTCTGGAAGTTACTGAGCCCTCTGTGAACTAGATCTTGCTGAAATTATTCTGATCCATTGCAGGACAAGTTCAGTTGGGCTGTGTTTAATCTTCTAGTCTCACAAAAGCTGTCTGCTGTCTATTCCTTACTTTACAAGAAAGATACACTTGATAGCAATTGATTTATTGCCCTTTGAAACCATATGAAAAAATTGCAACAAATATGACTTCAAAAAACTGGCCTTGCTAAATTACACTGTAGACTTGTCCCCCATGAAGAAGAAGGAAGCAATTGATGAAAATGAGTTCTCTCAGATTTGACAGAACATATAGTTGAAGAGTATTTGAAATAGATTTTGTTAGTATAATAATGAAGGAAAATAAAGGGGCATTTAATCAAGCAAACTCATTATTAACTAAAATTTTTTTAAAATAAAATCTATTTCACTAATCCACTACAAAAAAAAGAATGAGAAGAGGAACATTATTTTTTATGAAGAGACAGCGTATGAAGATGTTCTTACTCCAAATTTACCGTTTATGTTATTAGGCAAGTATTAAGTATTTAAATCCAGATGAAATGTGGAGAGAGAAGAAAAATCTGTATTACATCAGATGTTACAACTGGGGAATCCTTTCCTCTAGTTTTTGAGGCCTAGTTGGGGAAGGGGCCATTAGGATTTTGTTGTTGCAAAATGGCTACAGAGTTACTTGTCACCACAGACCAAGCTTGCCCTTAATTCCTTAACTGCAACAGTTCTTCCACCTAAAGTTTAAATCTTCAGTTAATGAGGCAATGGGCATTTTTTAAATGTATTCATCTTTCGAAAGTGAAAGTAAACAGTTTGGTTAATGATTATGTCTGTGATATTAATTATATGGCTGTATTATTGTATCTAGTCTTATTCTTTCATCAGAACCTCTTTGTGTTATGTACTGCACAAGGCCAAGGTGGCTCTACTTCAAAGATGCTAAATCTTAAGTATAAAAAATAAAATAAGGAAATGATTGGCAGAGTGACGTGTTTTCCAGTAGCTGAGAAAGCAGGATTTTGAAAGCACTCCACCCCTAAAAAGATGTCATGTTTTCTGAAAAATCAAGACAGATAAAAGTTTAATGATTATGTGGGGAAAGAATGAATCATAGTTATAAAATGTTACATTTTGAAGTGCGTTATTTCATAACTCTTCCACTTAGTGTATTATGTTGTTAACATTTAGTCTTTTAAAAAATATTTTCATAATGATTAATTACTTGTATTGGTTTACAGAAATTTCAAGACATTGAGGAAACACATCTTCTTCGTCTGAAGGAAATTATAGAATCATTGTCAAATAACGTAAAAGAAATTCATTTACAGATAGGAGAGGTAATTTTTTTACCAGTTGTTTCGATTATAATATGTATTTTTCTTAACTGTTAAATAGTTGATTTCGTAGTGTGTGGTAGTTGTGACAATATTTTTAAATTACGGAAATAAGCTCAAATTTTTATGGCTGGCTGTTGCATTTATGAGTTCACTGTTCCAAATGTGCTGAGTAAGTCTAAGTTAATTTTGTCCTGACAGAAAAAAATTATTTTGACTATTTAAAGAATTTCACACATAAGTAGGAATACTTTTGCTTTTCTGGCCCAAAATTTGAAATTATATCACCGAAGTTTCCAAATTCTTCATGTGCTTTGGGTTCTATGAGCAAAAGTAACTGAAGCTTTTATTGAATCTTTTCTTTAGATGTAACTTGATTTAATTATTAATTCTTGTAAGTAGTTATTAATTTTTAGGTGTTTTGATGTTTTGTTTTATTTACACTTAGGGTAAATGCAGTTTCCAGACTTCCTGCTAATGAATTACAGTCACAAGGGTCATGCTGTTTACTTTTGAAGCAAATACACACTGCCTTGTTGGAAAAACTTAATGTGCACTTGTTCCTTTGGCAGACCAAAAACATTACAGCAGAAATGTTTTTGCCCAAGCAGGTGGGAGTTGTGATAATAGAGTAGTAACAGTTCACACCCTTAACTGCTGCTAGCTTAAGAGTCTCCTTGCCTTCCTGACATTGTAGGTGGAACCTTGTGCTGAAATATTAAGAAAATTATATAAACACAAATTATTTAGATGGAAGAAAGAAATGGTAGTAAATCCTAGAATCATCATTAGGTTAATTTCATTCCTATTTGAATTGTTCACCCAGTAGCAAGGAAGGACTTTTCTGCCTGTTACTTCTGGAACCTCTGTAATGTTTTACAGGTAGTATTATTTTGATCCTCAAGTCCAGCAAAAACTACATCTTAATTACTGTCTATTAATGGTTAGTAATTTAATTTTGGGTGTGGTGTGTTTTTTTGAAGGTACATGAAGAGTTCATTAATAACATAGCAAATACTACAGTTGAAAGTTTAATACAGAAGTTTGCTGAGTCAAAAGGAACTGGCAAGGAAAGACCTGGTAAGAGATTAAAAAAGAAAAACAGAGTAGGGAATGTTAAAATTGTACATTTCCGCTCAAAAGATCAAACCCCTATTTGTTCCTTTGTTAAAAGACCTCATTAGTTTTCACATTATATGATTCTTAGACATTAATAACACAGTATTTATTGTATATGTGTAGTATTTTTGTTCATAAGGCATGGTAATTTGTAGCTGTGAGTAGATCCTAAAGGAAGACTTTTAATCTCTATTGTTCCATGGTACATCAGTGATGTTTGTCAAGAAACAGAAATTCCTTGCACAAACTTTGTGTTATCAACTGGAGTTTCTGTATAAATTATATTTTGTAAGTTTGTTTAATTTAAATTTATGGATATCATAGATGTCTGTGAAGCTGATTTTTGTATTGTTGGTAAGGTTACAGCAATTTATTTGTTTAGCTTACAGAATTACCCATTTTAATTGTTTGTATGTTTCTTTACGTAGCAGCAAATCAGTACTTTCTGAAAACACTGCTTGTTGCGTATGGTATATAGGACTTTCTTGAACTGCCATTAAAACACAGTTTCATAGTACTGTGTATCTTGAAATACAGGAAAACTAAAGAGTTAATTTTAAAATTGGTGCATGAATAGGCTGTCCTTAAGTGTGTAAATACAGGAATTCAGTACTATTGTTCTTTATCTTTTTTATCATTGAGAATCATCACTACCATATCTGTCTTCCAGTATGAAAGCACAGAGTTTTTTTCAGGACATGGATGTACATAACAGTAGGTGTTGTGAATTGCAAATGTGATTACTAGATCTCTTACATTGCCTCTTTGAGGTGTTCGTAAAGAAACATTGTTTTGTATTTTTTCTTTGGTTCTGAGCTGGCTGATCTAAGATTGCATACAACTTTGAAATGTTTACTGTGTATTTGACAATTTTTCAGCAAAGACTAAGAGATAAAAAGTGTGAACTTCAGGGGTTCAAGTTCATTTGTTCTGACAGGTGAAAATTCAGTGTTCAGACTTCTTTGACTAGCTGTGGCTGAGATGTCATGGCTAGGAATCTCCATTTTCTATTTTGGATCCTGGCTGCATGTGTTAAAACTGTATCTTAGAACACTGTGCACTGCAAGTTGTCCATGTTACTAGTTAGTGTGTTGTTTTGCAAAACAGCATAGTAATCTTAAGGAGAGTTACACTTTTTGATTCAGTGGAATTAAACACATTCTGTACTTACTGCTTTACATCAAATCCCATTTCTACACTGTGGGATCAAGTGAAAGGTTTGCCATAGCAAGTTTAATTCCTTGAACTCTTTTAATAGCCAAATATTCCAAGGAAAGGTAATGTGGAAATTTTCTTTTACAGTGGTAATTATCACCTTGCTATCAACTTTGTGAAGCAGTCATAGTGTTAGGGAAAGCACAGGCAAATTCAGCAGTAAAAGAATAGAAATTTATAAGAAGTTGTGAAGTGTCAAAGACAAGAAACACTGACACTAGAAGCTATAGATGCTGATTAGTTTTACTGCTTCTGTTATAGCAGTTTCATAAATTTGGAATCACACAACTTTGACAATTATAAGATTTGAAAGGCAAAATATCAGGATTTTAAGGATGAAATGGAAACACAAAGAAATGGAAATGGTAGGGACTTCATTTTCTTAAGAATACTTCCCTGCATTTGAGAACTCATATCACCAAGCAAATATTGGAAGTCCTTTCTCTGTGTGATTTGTTCATAAGTTAGGCTGGAAAAGGAGATGGCTTCTCATATAAGTTTAAATATTGAATATAAAAATTATTATGACTTGGCATAAAAACAGATGTACAAAAATGTCTAGTGGATGTCACTGTAGCTCAAGATACCAGACCTAAATCTGCTTGAAGGAGATACTTTAAAATTCAACAGGACTATACAGTATTCTTCCTTAAATATTTCTTGTGGGATAGAGTGCTAAGTTATATTGTATACTGCTTTCTGAAATACTGAATTTTATTACAAAACGAACTGAAAATATAATGCATAACAAATTATTTTAGTTTATTCCTGCATATTCCCGTTATAGCTACAGTTTTTTATAATGCAGTTGCTTTTATTTGTATCTGGAAAAATAAGAATGAATTTGAAATCAAGCACTGAGGTGGGCCATTCTGCTGCATGGACTATAAATAATTTACTGTCTAGTTCCCTAATTATAGGCAGTTCTTTTCTCAAACTCTCATGTGTGTGAATAAAATTACAGCCATGTTCTTTGTCCCAGATTATATGGGCTCCCTCTGGTGGCTAAATTCTGTCACCATAAGTCATGATATTCACGGGCTTTTTGAGTTAAACACTCTTTCTAGTACATATAGTGTTTATTTCAAGCATTAATCTTTCAGAGATTTTTCATTTCATTTGTGGACTTCTTTAAAACTAGTCTTTTCTAACTGCCTCTTCGATAACTTACCTGGCAATTTTATCACCTAATTCTCACTGATATTTTTTTTTTTAGTTGATTTCTAATTTTTAATAATGCTGTGTTTGAAAAAGTTGTATTCATTACTTGTTTTCTCACTTCCATTAAGTAAAAAAAACCAAACAGCCATGCACATTCAGTTGCAGGTGTTTTAACTGGGAAAAAAATCACTTACTGTAAAACACTGAAAAGCAAGGAGGACCTACAACAACAGTAAGGCTTCAGGTCAGAATTTATTGTGTTCTATGAACCATTTCTAACATTCATGGGGACCTGGACGAGCTTGAGTAGTGGATCTCTGTGAACTTCTTGAGGTTTGTTCAACAACACTAAGTGCAACGTCCTGCACCTGGGTCAGCACAACCCCCAGTGTCAGTACAGATTGGGAGATGAAGGAGTTGAAGGTACTGGTGAATGAAAAGCTGGGCATGAGCCATCAGTGTGCACTCGCAGTCCAAAAGGCCAACTGTATCTTGGTCTGCATCAGAAGAAATGTGTCCTGCAGGTTCAAGGAGATGATTCTCCTCATCTACTCACCATGTGTGACCCAACCTGGAGTATTGTGTCCAGCTCTGGGCCCTACATAAGAAGGACATGGACCTCTTGGAGAGGACCTAGAGGAGGGCCATAAAGATGATCACATCAATGGAACACCTCTCCTGTGAGGTCAGGCTCAGAGATTTGGCTTAGTTGGGGATGGAGATGAGAAGGTTCCAGGGACCTTATTTTTGCCTTTCAATACTTAAAATGGGGCTTATAAGACAGATGGTGTCAAGAAATTAGGGCTTATTATAATAGGACAAGGAGTAATGATTTTAAACTAGAAGAACATAGATTCTGTCTAGATAAAAGGATTTTTTTTTTTTTTTACAACAAGGATGTTGAGACACTAGAACAGGTTGCCCAGGGAAGTTGTGGATGTCCCAACCCTGAAATGTCCAAGGTCAGGAGCTCTGGGCAAACAGATCTGGTTGAAGATAGAGAGCAACTGGACTTCAGTGGCCTTTCAAAGTCCCTTCCAACCCAAATTGTTCTATGGTTCTATGGTATGTTCCTGCTGTTAGGCCTAAGAGCAGGTTGATGCCATTGGTTGGAATATGCTTTTGTCAATTTCATGGTCCCTACACTGTTCTTCAGAGCTTGTTAGCAACTTCTGATGAATCATTTTTCTCTTATTTCCTGTTATTTGGAAAATTCATTTATTGCATGGTAGGAAATGTTTGAGTTTTTTTCTTCCTCCCAAAGCAGGTATTAAGACACTAATGTAGAAAATTATTATAGCACATTAATGACTATTCTATTTACTTAATTTACTTAATGTCTTCAATTCAGAATACATTTGAAAAACAAATTCTACAGGCTGATTTCTGATTCAGTTCATTCAACTTAGTTTTTTATTTTGTAAAAATAATGTTTTATGTGGCTGTCTGGTGAAAAATGTGGTGTGAATATGTGACATGCCTTTGGGCCTTTTCTAGCTGCTTTCTTGAGCATTTTAGTCTGAAAGGCCTATGGAATGCACCATTTATGTGTTTTTGTCAAGGTGAATGTGAGAGTATTGAAGAAAGCTGCAGCACAACTGGGAAGTTATTGCAAACACTGTAAATGCACAGTTGTGCTTACTCTATAAATAACAGTATTAAGTTGGAGTGATGTCTTAAACTGTTCCCCGCCTACTGGAGAAATTCACAAGATGAACAGGATAAAGTAACTATAAAAGGGTTAAGAATAACTGTATACTCCTAAGAAATTTTAGAAACACATGAGTCCTTTCCCAGAGATTGACAGGAAAAACAAGGTCCATGGAGTATTGAAGCTACTATCTTTTTATGTTCTTGTGTAGTGAACTTTGCTTTGAGAGAGAGACTTGAAACAATGCTGGGTGTGGCACTGGATTTTTTCCTTGGGTTTGTTTGATAACACAATAGCTTATAGCATTTATAAAAATGCTTTGCTAGGGCACTGAACAGCAGCAAAGTAGGTGAAATAAACATTGAACATGGTTAGTTCTAATTTTTAAACAGCTCTACATGACATCTTTGAGCTTCTTTTGCACAAGGAAGTGTAACAAAGCAAGTATTTATTTTATGTTCTTTAAAGTTATTTTCTGTAAACATTGTGAATATTGTGAATATTGCCAGCACTTGTGATTGGGTGCATAAATAACCTGAAATGTCATAGTTTCACAAAGTCCACAAATTATTTTACGCGCACTGAGGAATGAGTTGAGTTTATCAATACTGACAGTATCAAAAGAATTCAGAGAAGTATTTTTGTAAAGGAAGCCTGACCATTTTTATGTTTCAGAAATTAATGGAAGAAATTAAGTGTAGATAACTTTGGGTATTTTTACAAGACTTTGGTGGGCTGAGGCAGGCAAAAAGTCTTGTGCTGGAGAGCTCTGTTTTCCATGGAGACCTGCAAACTCAAGAGCTGTACCTGAAAAAGTGTCTTGATTCCTATGTTAAATGTCTGTGTTATTTTGCCTGCAATAGTTGAGTCCCTCCATGAGAAACAAGCCTGTCAAAGCTGATGTGGAATTTAGGAAGTCTCTTCTGACAGCATAAATTTTTAATAATTACATCTACCTAAGTTGCGAACCTGGTTTAGCTTGTCTTTTTTTTTTTTTTTTTTTAATTTTTTTGCTTTTAATCTTTTTTTCTTTAAATCTTTTTTTCTTTTTTTTTTTTTAA
>VZTY01026043.1:0-45945 GCA_013400935.1 Turnix velox | reverse complement strand
TTGTTTTTTTTTTTTTTTTTTTTTTTTTAATTCTTCGGCAGTTATAACTGTATGAGGGGTTCTTTTTTCCCCCTAAAGTCTCTTACTTCAAGAGGATTTGTACTATTGATGAAAATACTAAAAACAACACCTGCAGATAGATAATTCAGGACAAAAAGCTGAGTGTATGATCTTAAGACACCAAATAAGATCGGGTCCTATTGAATCCTCTTGAATTTTCTTGCTACAAACACTGTTGCAACCTGAGGCAGTAATCAGAGCTGTGGAAGCTAAGCAACATACGTTTCAATAACTTTAGCAGGAAAAATGTATTAATTAGCTGACAGTAATCAGAACATGTAGTAGTATGCAGGATGGGTGCTGCTATGATAGTGACAAAAATAATTTAACAGTTTTTAAACACCTGAGATGAAAATAACACAGAGATGTGTTTTATGCTAATAAAGTTAATTAAGACCTGTACTTGCTGTACATTAAGTAACATAATGTTATAATGAGTTAATGCTGACAGAAAGGTTTGGGGCTTTTAAAATAGGAATTCTGTGGACAGAATTAACTGCCGTTAAATGGCCCTTTCAAACATGAGGTTTTCACGATGCAGAATTGGAAGGAAACTGTATTTTTTTCTATCTTTCTCTTCTGTCAGGAGATAAAACATAAAAGAAGTGAAATTGTGAAATCTGTAAAGATTTGAAAACCCATTTAAAATCATCTGTACATGTAGTTTCTTAGTAAACTGGAGCGTTAGAGAAGAGCAATGGCTTGAGACTCATAACACAAGCTTTTTGATGAAGATACATGCTTTTTAAATAGAAAAACACAACAAGGTGCAGTTGGGGTTAAAAATGTCTTAAAACCACCTACCTTGTCTAGTAGTGTACGTTTCTAATGAAAATTAAATAAATCCTAAACTCTATATGTAATAGTCTCTCTAGCATTAGTGGTCAGTGTGCTACACAGGGTCTTTCCTATAATAAGCTCAGAATTTCTTTGACAATCATACTACAACATAATAGTGCATTATATTAGGACAAGTTACTACTGGACAACTCCTGCAGTGAATTGACTCTCTGATTAACTAGGTCTCTGTGTCATGCTCTTTCTAGAACACAAAAATTTGTTCTGACATTTAGGAATTAATTCTCACTTGACTTGTATTTGACCTTGTATATCCATGGTGGTTCTCAGGAAGTGCAGGATCTTCTCCTTTGTCTTTGTTACCTTTTTATTGTTGTCTTAATTGTTCTAGATTACCTGGGTGGCTTTCTGTGTCAGTAATTACATTTTATGTGATGGATATTCATTTGTTAGGATTTTGGCAGTGTTAGATCCAGTAGGGGATGCTTTGAACTAATAGTATGAGGGTAAGAAAAAGGACAATGTCTAAGCAGCATTTAAACATCTAAGCAGCTGTTCAGACCTAAGTCTAGGTTTAACCATAACAATAAAATTTCAAATTCCTGTTTTTTATTAGTAATATTTGTAATTTAAATTCTTCATTTGTTTTGAAAGGTTTTCTCTGTTTGGTCTTCGGAGGGGGAAGGGACAAGTTCTGTTATATCATTAAACTTCTTAAGTTGTGGAGAGATCTTTCTGGTTGATTGTCATAGCTGATACAATCCTATCGAGGATTGAGTGGTTTGGTGTTGTATATGATAGGCTCATTCAAGAGGAGCAGACAGGAGTGGAAAATCGGGGTCTTGATATGCATTTGTCCTCTTCACAACTTCTAGCTTGGATGATATTATGGATAATGTTGGATGGTAGGGTGCATATTTTGTGTCTTTGAATAGTGAGACATATTTCAAAGTAAAACCTGTCCTGTTTTGATTTCCAAGCAGCTCTTTAGACATAAATATGGAGAAAGGAAATTTAGTGGTAATCCTTAGTAATAGACCTTTCAATGTTATTTCTGTGGTTTGAGCAGTCATCCCCACTAAGTATCTCATAAGCTGCAGAAAAAGTTCACTAGGAAGAATTTCACAGTGACTTTATTTGCTGTTTGGTAAAGCATGTGTGGAACCTATGGTACAGTAATTAATAGTTCCTATTGTACAGTTGGGATTGAAATCTGGTTGAGCATTAATACTTGTCTGCCTTTCCAACAAAATAAATCTGTACAAGTGAAAAAGAAAACACTTTCAAAGCACTTTAAAGCAGGAAAACATTGCCATGGAGAGAATTTTAACTGGAAAAGTACTTTTCTATTTGGAGAATTCTGGTTACTATAAATTGTATTATCCTCCTTTAAGTTCAGAACTTCATTAAGAAACCATACTCTCTTGATTTATGAGGGCAGTGTATGACTGTTAATGAGTACATTCTTTGAAGCATTTTTTAAAGTTGGGGGATTATAATTTAATTTGCATACGTTGTCCAGTGTTTCAAAATCTTAGCTCATTTTTGTTTAAGAAGGAAACTACTTGAATGCACGTGTACATGTATTTCACTGCTGCATATTTACATTATCTGCCTTCAGCAGCCAGAGCCATTTATTACAGATAATTGTTTATAGACTAAACTTACACAATTCAGATGCTCCTTAGTATTTTTCCCCACATAGCTTTCAGAGTACTTTTAAGACAGTTTAATCAGAAAGTAGATGTTTCATAGACTTTATAGTAGTGAGCAGCTGCATTGAGAAGACAGACCCTAACTAGTCATGCCACATAGGGGAAAGGCAGTTCTAGTTATTAATTTGAAGAGTCAGGTGATAACTGAGTTTGTATTCGTATTCAAGTTGGCCAGCCACTTGTGGATAGTTCAAAACAATCTATATCCTGTTGTTTATGCAACCAGAAATGAAATGCAGTGTGAAGTTTAAGTGTAAAGCAGGAGAAGAGTAGGAAAGAAAGATAAAAAGGGCCTGTATTGCTGTGGAGAGTGGGACTTGGGGAGCATTGTATTCTGTGTCTTAGCTGGCATTAATTTTACTTTTTGCAGACCTCATGCTTTCATAAGTTGTGACTGAACTTCTGGTCCTGTCATGTTCAGATGTTGCAGCTTATTGAATCTCTGACTTGAAACACTTCCTTTAGAGTGTGTTTAATATCTCTTGGTGAAAATTCTTATGTTAACAAGAAAAAAATACTTCCTTTGTAACTAAAGACATTTAGTACCTTTTTAATTTAGGCTGAAAAAAAACCTATTTCTATTTTTAATTTTTTTTTAGGTGGGTTCAGCCTAGTCTTTAGCGTCCCTATATGCTGCTTGTCAGCTAGCTTTACGTTTTAACTAATAGTAGTCAGAAATTCAGTCATTATTGTGGTAGAGTCTTAAATTTGTGGAATAAAATTAAAGGATAGACTTTTACCAGTATTATTTTGATATTTTCCCACGGACTAGACTGTTAACAAACCATTTGTATTCTCTCTCTCTTTTTTTGGTGAAGTAGACCTGACCCAGTCCATGAACTAATGCTTTCATGCAGCAGTCTGGTGCTAGCATTATAAATAAATCTCAAATATATTATTTACCTTAAAGATCATTACAGCCATTCACCTTTAGTTTGCTTTCTAATAAATAAGCTTTATTTAAATCTATAATGATAATTCCTTTCTCTGGGATAAAAAGAATTCTCTTTATCTTTCTATAAATTCATTTCTCTTAATTTGAACAAGCAGTAAAAAAATGAGAAATTAGTTCCAGGAACAATAATGTTGTGAAAATTTATTTCCTGTCTTCTGAATACGAAAGCTTGAAATATTTTTGACAAACATGACAGGATGAGATGATAGCAAGGAAGAGATTGCTTGTATGTTTGTGTACATACAAAATTGACCTTTGTGCTGAAACTTAACATCTAAACACCAAAAGCTGTCATTTGTTTTGACAGCAGAATTAATTGAGGCTAAAACAGTCAAAATTCCACTTGTATTGAGTTGTTCATTAGGAACTGCTGTCTGGCTTTGGTGCTGTCAGAAAAATAACTTGGCCTGCTATGATTAAATAGCAGAATGATGGTCGGTCCACTGAATTTGAGAGAGAGGTTGAATAAACTTTCTACTGCGGAAACAATTCAGAAGTGACATACTACAAGGGGGGGTCAGAATGTGCATTGATATCCAGCTGAGCTGTCAATTGGCACTGAGCCAGGCACGCAAAGCTTTGCCATTTGAAGCAGCATGTGAAGCATATGCAGTTTAAAAAAAATTGTCCTCCTTTCATGAATGATTTATACTCAAAGAGACAAACTTTGTTTTTGTTTAAAACGAGAATACGGTTTGTTACTGTGTTTGTAGCTACAAATACAGATTCATGTTTTTTTGAAAGCTTTTGCTTGAAACATGTATATTAATGTTATATATGCTAGTGCATGTGTGTAAACTGATTCCTTGGAATGGGGGAAGAGCAGATATTTTTTGTGTGAGTGTTTGCAGATATTGAAAATTAATTGTACTTTATAACAGTATATGCTTGCATGGAATAATGTTTATTTCTGATACATGTCTCAAGACTGGAAGACAGATTCCAAAAGCAAATGCATGGGTAAAGTAGTTTTTAGTTCATTTATTGACTTCTTGATTTGTTTACTTTTTTAGCTCTGTAGGATTTTCTAGTTCATTGATATACTTACTGGAGGTTCTTTTTCAGGGTATGACATAGTAGTATGTTTTCCTCCCTAGTAATAGTAGCTGGATTTTGAATTTGCCTTGTTTGATTAAGCATCCAAACAGTAAAAGTTCTTTTTTTTTTTGCCCTTTATTGAGGAAAGTGCAAATTATTTTATTGTTTGGATCTGAAAGCTTCTGGAGGGAGAATGATTTCTCTGTGACAGGTGTACAGATAGGTTAGAAATTCTATTTCTAGGGTTTTGTAGAGATAGGATTTGTAACTCTTTGCATAGCAGTTGGCAACAGACTTGACTGTAATTCCTGTATGTATGATCTGAAAGTACTGTTCACACAGACATGGGCTAAAAATGGAGCCGATGCTGTAATATAATTTACAGTGAAACTATGTTTCATCTTTGAATAAGATCAGTGTCTTCTTATTGCTTGCCATCCTCTTTTCGTCTTAGCGTCGTGAAAGTACACATACTCTCACACATCTCTTGTGACAAGAAAAATGGTACATATATTTTCTCAGTAGCCTAGATGCATCCCAAGCTGCAGACTCACTGATGCCTAATTTATTCTGGTATCAATTATCAAGTTACTAGATTAATTAAACTAAAAAACATTCTGTTTATTCAAATAATCTTTTGCCTTTTGTGTTCTAGCAAACCAAATAAGTCTCATTTTCAGGAGCCTAAGAACTGACCCACTCCTCATTTATTTGCTTCCATCTTATGTCAAAAATCAGCTGTCTACTTCCATGTGTCCATAAAGCCATCTACTTTTTCTTCATCTTCTTATCTGTCCTGGCTGGTGGAATGCTTGGAGCAGCAGTAACTCACCTTAGAAAATGCTTTAGGATGATGCTTGGTGGGAATTTTTATATACTGTAAAAGGAGCTTGCTGATTTTTGATGCCTGATGCCTTTGTAGAATATCCAATTTTCATTAGCATCCTGAATGCTGGGAATGTGTTCTCGAGATTGTGTCCTGGGAATGTGTCCTGAAATTACACTAGATACTTGTATCTCTTCCTGTTATAGAAGTTCATCTTCATTTATGCACTATAGTATTTTTTCTTTTCTGTGTGTATTTCCAAGTCTATATATGGGTATTTGAGGTGCTTAAGCCATAATTACTGTGCTGTGAATCAATGGAACAGCAGACCGGCCAGAATGTAAAGGGGTTGAGCCTGAAACTATCCAACAGAATATTAATTCAGAGACATTAGATTGAGTTGAACTAGATCTTACTTGTCAGGGTAAATAAAAAGTCATAGATATTTTGCAGTATTTTTATTTGCATAGTGCTGCCTTTAATTTTAATATTTGCTTTTATTTTGAATTCACATAAATGCTTGAGAATGGACTTTCTTCTCAATTCACATTATTGTCTTGTTGTGAGGATGAGTATGAAGAAAATCTCAGTGCTTTGACTATAGAACAGCAGAATCTTGTTACTATCATTGTTATTGCAGTATAGCAGGATCTAGATGGCCATTTTCAGTGCTTTGGGAGACCATGTTCCAGAGTTATGAGTCTACTTTAGGGAATTCATTCAGTCCCCACCATCAGCAGTATTTTCTAAATGTGAAACAACTACTTTATTTCTTCAGATGTTGGAACAGGCAGTGAATATCTATATTCTCTTCAGAAATTCTGGCCATTGTAATATCCCATAATAGTAAGCTGATGTTAAGCCTTTGTCATGCACTTCAATTGGGCACAAGCCTGTTAAGAAAACTTTTCTGCCTCAGGGAAGAGGTAGTGCATCTGCCTTAAAATTCTCATATGACTGTTACAAGAATTTGCGCCAGCACATGAGTTTGAATGCTTTTACTTACATGTATGAATTGGTCCTGTCCAGCAATCTCCATGAGCTCAAATCCACTTGGAGTCTTTGACTATACCACTGGTACTGTCTTTCTATTTGTTTGCAGTAAGTGTGATTTTTCTCATTTTCAGCTATGTGAAATGATATTAAAAATGCAGTGCTTATATTGAATAGAGTATCATGTTGCACTGCAAGAGTTAAACATACGTACTGGGAATTACATTACAAATAGAACCATTTGAGCTATTAACTGAATCAAATACAAATAAATCCCAGTTGTGTACAATGTGAATTCACAACTTATTTTTTGCTTTCATTGTGACATCTCTAATTGCAGCACAATGATTTATATGCTGTACTCTTTAAAATCAAACTAAAGCTTGTAGTCTCCATGTTTCTTGTAGCTGTATGAGGTATTTATTTTAGGACTAAGAGTGTGGCATATTCCTTTTAAAAACACCCTGAAAATTGCACACCTTTTGGCTACAGTAGATGCTTGCAAGTAATCATACTAAACTGCATAATAAAGATAAATGTATCAGAGCAGTCATTAGGAGATGTAAAATTGATTTCAATATTTGAGGTTTCTGCAAGCACTTAACTTCCAGTTTGCTTTAATTGAAATTTTTAAGATTTTAAATTTGAAGTAGTTGCAGTAGTGCAGGAGAGGAGGAGGAGAGTAGATCTTGGCTTCCTTTTGGTGTAGAATTGTGTGTCGTTTTTTTCCCCACTATCTTATCATGTGCCCCGTACTTGTATTCACTCCCTCAAAATGATAACAAAAAGACAGTAACCCTCTTTCACAGTGCTAAACTTTTTTTTTTCCTTCTGTGGATAAAGTTATGAGCTCCTGTTCCAAACTGGGGCCAACAACTTCATTTTTTGAAGGCACTGAAAGTAATAGTGCCTGCCTGAGTGTACTCTTGTTTTCTTGGCATTTCCACAAGTGCTGGTGGTGTTCTGCTATTCCCTGTAGAAGTTTCTACAGAAAGTCACTATTTTTGCCATTTTATCCATGAAATGGCTCAGAGTGGGTTTAAATAAATTCTAGGCCTGGTCAGATTGAAGGAATGGGGATTAGTACTTCACTTTGCTACGACAATTGGCTGTTACCTTATGTCAACTGATGAAAAGGTATAATAATGAATTTATTTAGATATAGCACTTAATAAACATTCTGTGCTGGCTTCTGTTAGTCTCAACAATCTTTGTAAAGCTTTTTATCTTTATCGCTATGTTTAATAATCTGCATATCACATTTGACTTTCTAGGTAATTGGCTGTGAAGAGGAAAGAATAACTAACAATACAGTTAGCGAAAGCATAACTCAAAATTAGGGCTCAAGCTGTGCATCTTTTCCTTTTTGATTTGTCTTTATATCTCTTATTCATTAAAAGAATATAAATTGAAAACTTTGCATGGTTACTATACTGTAGGTGGAATTTTGAATGAGAAGATAATACCAATTAGATATTTCATGTGATTGTAAAAACAAAGGACTGTGTGTAGACAGAGTACTAGTATTTCAGTTTTTCAGTACAAAAGAGTTAAAATAGTTAATGATTTGCTGTTTATGTATGATTTTGCAATTTGTTGCACTGTTGATGGGGTAACTGTGCTTCTCAGCACCTAAAACTATAGTTAGATTACCTAGTAGTTTTTTAAATCCTAATAATTGATAAAATACCTTACATTAAATTTGACCTAATGCATCTCTTTGTTGTCATTTCTTTGAGGGCCTATTGAATTTGAAGAATTTAACACATCCAGTGCAGTTGAAGGTGAGTTGCTGTAGCACAGCCATATACATAAGAATGCTATGGGGAAAGTCCTGAATCATGAATGATATTCAGTGTGTGGATCTGTAGAGCTTTAAAGTAATCCAGGAGACTAAAAAAGATGTTTTTATTTTGAGGAACAAATTTCAACAAAAATAGAACCTAGAGTACTTTATAACCCTAAAGCAGAAAGTCAAAAGAATTTAATGTGTTCTATAAGTGTACTTCAGCTAAGACCCTGTCTTTGCAGAGGTTTTCTTTTGGTTCATTTATTACTGTATTGTAACTTAATTTACAAGTGTCAAAGCATGGCCCAGGCTCTTTCGATTATTTCCATGTTAGTTACACAATGTCTAATGCAGTGTTAGAGTCACAAAGCCTTTCTTTGTTGACATATCTAATTTTGCTTAGGAGATTGTTTAAAGTGGTTAAGAACTGCTTTCTTCACATGAACTATGTAATTTCTTTTGGGACAGAGGAATTGACAGTACAACTGTAGTAGCTGACAAATTTTTAAGTCCCCAAGAGTGCAGCTAAGACTTAAAATCCTTTTTAACTGAAGCAGAGATGATCCATGTTAAGAAACAGCACTCATGCTACTTACCAGTGTTGTGGGCTGCATAAGGCAAGAAATCCTGGGCTAGCTTTTAAAAATAATTTTGGATCAAATTCTGTCTCTACTAAAATATAAGATAAAATGAATTTACAGCTCCCTAATTTGAGAAATTTTAAGTTATTTACCCTGAAAATTGAGAAAAAAGTTGAGAAATTTCTATGTAATGTATTTCTATAAAGGGGAATATACTGTTTTCTTTCAAATTATGTGGTTAGACTTTGAAAACCAGATTACTTCTACCATTTTGCTGAAAAACATGCTGTTGGTAGTAGCATACATCAAAATAAAATTATAGAGTAATGGATCAAATGCTTGCACTTAGTCATTTTGTTTGGCAATTTACCTTACTTCAGCAAAAATTGGTGAGAAGAGCAAACATGACAGGAAGCCTGATGCAATATTTATATGTATTTCAATTTCATTGCATTAAACAGATACAAAGGCAAAATTTATTTTCTGTACCACAGCACAGAGTGCTAAAAGCGTAACAGAAACAACAGAGAGAAGGCATAGTTCAAACTTAGGCTCAGAGCTGGCTGTAGCACTAAGAAATCGTGGACTTGGCATGACTGGGAAAGCCAAGACACAATCTCTTTTTACAGGATCAAGATCCTACTTGTGAGGAGAGACAGGGGCTTGTAGCTGCTGGGAACACAGAGGGAAATAACAACAATCTTGAACTACAGTGGCTGGGAGAGTCAGGGTCTCCAAATCCGTTGGCTATTCAGGATCAACTGGAGCAGTAGCTCCTATTATGTTTCTGTGATCAGAAGTGGTTTACTCAAAACTGGCAATGTGCCCATTTTCTGTGCCCAAAACAGTCTGAATATCAACTTGGAGAGCTGGATGTACAATGCAGATCAGTTTTATATGGATTTGTATATGTTTTTCATTTAATGTGAGTTTTTTGCTTGGTATGTTAGCAGCAGTTTTTAGTAATGTATCCGTTGTTTGACTCCATGCATATTTCCAGTATGTGTGTATCACTTGTGGCAGCATTTTGTGTACTGGTTGTTGCTAAATACGTGCTTAAGTCTTTGATCTCTAAATGTAAAGTTTTTGTGCCATAGGAATAAAACCGCGGAAGAGGAAGCCTTTTGGTTTATCAGGAATAATGAAGAAAGAAAAAGATAATGAATCTGTGTAAGTGTATTTTGATCTTGAAGCCTTGTCTTGAACAAAAAGTAATAGAAGTCTGAGGATAAACACGAGCTGTTGTTTAACAAAATTGTGGATTTATAACAGAACTTTAAAAAATGCTGTGAATATAAGAATGTGTTTTTAAGATTTTTGCAATCAAGGATTTAAGGAGATAGTTAAATATATTTGTTATTCATGTTTCATTCCTTATTTTGCACAGATACGTAGTTCTCACTCATTCTTCATTTGAATATTGAAGATAATGTGATTCTCATTTGTACTTTTAATGAAATAATAGTTCTGTACAATAAAAAAGTGCATGCCTGTTTTTGCAGAATTCGAGCTTCGGTTACTATTTTATTAGAAAAACTTTTGTGTACAGTAGCAAAGGACAAAAAAAATCTTTGAATTTTTTTCTATACGTCATATGCACTCTAATTTCTGAAAGAACATCATTCAAACTCATAACTGATATCTTTGCCATATTCATTCTTGTGCTCTATCTCCCAGGAATTAAAACTCTCCACAATGTGAGTTTGAATAAAATATCTTAGGTGGATTGATGGCAGTCTACCCTTCTGTGCTTACGCATTGTAGCATCTGAATACTTTTCTAGAATTTGTCCCAAAGCTTTTCTAGCTTCGTCCCAAAGGCTTTTTATTTATTGTTGAAAGAAAGATAATGTAGTTACCTTTTTCTAGAAAAAACTGTGGGTTTCACATCACAATAATGTCACCAGAAAATATAAATCCCCTCAGCTACTCTGAAATGGAAAAAGAATTTGCCTTAAATTTCAGCCCAGCTTGCTGAAATTGAAGTGCATTATTTTGTTTATTTCTGTATTCACACACAAGACAAAAATTAATAGATTCTGGTGTCAGAAAGAGAGAAATACGATGTCATGATACTGACCTCCTGTGTAACACATGCCATAGACTTTTACACACTAATCCATAACTTCTCGATAACTGGAACATCTCAAACAGAGGATTCATTATTGCTTAAGTAAAGCATTCTAATAGTTATTGTCTTTTTGAATGTATTGGTAGTCTGAATACTGTCTGATTAATGTTCAGCTGATGATCCTATTGTAGGCTGTTTATTATAGAACTGTAGTAACTTATCTGCACATAAGGGTCAAGTGCATTAAATTATTCATTTATTGTTAAATTAGACTTTAGCCTTGTTTAATTTGTGTAGAGCAGGCTTTCCATATCTAGAAGACTCTCATGCTTTGCAGACGTTAATCAGTTTATAAATCATAGAATCATAGCAGCTTTTAATCCTAAAGTGGATGTTGTGTCTAGTGATTTTAAACAGGGAAATAACATACACATTGTTTTCTACTGCATAGTAGTTAGCCAGGGATTTAATTTTAGTTTGCTTTTTCCTAACCATTGCTTTGCATGATAGGATTGTTTTTGTTTTTATTTTAGATCCTTAAAATCAGCTGCAGAGTACCCATTTGCTTAAATTTTACCTTGTCCTAAAAGGTTAATTAGTTGATGCGCTTTTACATCACTAAAGACTAATCTGTCTACCACCTGTGTCCTCATTTCCCCCATCACAATCATTTCCAAACTTCTAAGTTTTCCTTTGTATTTCAGGATACTGGGAGATGCTGTTGGAGCTCCTCAGATTCTCTGAATTTTGAGAGATCTGTTAACTTGATAATTTTGAAAATCTTCATTACAGGCTGAATTACTTCCATTCTAGTTTGCCTCACAGCTTTTACATTTCTTAACTTTTATGGAGTTCAGGCTATATTGTTTGACTTCAAACAGTTTTTAAAACCAAAATGTCAGAAAATCTGTTAAATCTTTTTAGAGAAGTGAAATTTCTACTTTATCTCTTCAATCTATAAAATAACTTCTGAAATAGCCCTTTGTATTTCTATAAATGAAGTTTAGCCAGCAGAGGGAGATAAGTCTAAGTCAATTAAAAACTTGGTCACCCTTGTTATGTTTTGTTTGAGGCCTTTCAGAGGAGACAGGATACTTCGTCTTACTGCCAGTTCCTTAACAGGCTGTATTGAATTTTTCGTCTTACTACCAGTACTTAACAGGCTGTATCGAACTTTTCATATTGGCAAGTTTTCATACCTGTTTTTAAAGATGCTATAGTTTTAAATTTAACCTATTTGTCCCTTCAGAGAAGATTATTTAAATTGCAGTAATTATATTCTTTCCTCTCTTTTTTCAATATGGGCATATTTACTATGTTCAGTTTGGCTGAATAAAAACACTATTATTCAGTGTCACTTACAGCTTTGCTTTTTGGGATGCAAAGTGGAGGCAACTTGTACACTCCTGAAGTATTCCCACATTCTGTAAATATAATTGCTTCTGCCATTTGAGACATCAGGGAGAATCATTATAATTTTCATTTTTTTAAAATATTACTGCTTAAATTGAAGTTACACTGGAAAAAATTAACTGTTGTGAATAATGTGCTAGCAAACACTGCCTTTCTACTTGTGACTTTATTAGTTTTGAAGTGCTTTTTAGGAGGGTATTTGGTTATTTTGTCCAGCATCTTCTACTACTTCACTGCAGCTGTGTTTCACAAATAAAATTAAAGAATTAAATTCCAAAAGAGGGGAGCTCTTAGTTTGTCCAAGAACAGTTATAAATTCTTTGAGAACTGGTTATTATCCAAAATGTTTTGTGATTGCATTCGGACTGTTTTGTTAGGTGACGTCTACTTAATGTATATCTCAACAACAGAGGCCTGATTCTTAAAAGTATTCATCTAGAGTATAAAATTATATTCCTGGCTTCCTTAGATTTTTTAAATTTTCTTGCCCTTGCTCCTCCTTACCCCCCAAGATGTAAATTTACTTTTTCAGCATTTTTTGAGCTTTTATTCTGCAGTGTTTTGAGCATAAATGATTATTTTTTATTTAAATCTCATTCAGTTAATGTGGATTTTTTACAGTAAACGTTTTAAGCGTCTAATAGGTAAATGCAGTGTTTCAAATTAATTGAAAAATATTAAAGAAAGTACTAGAATTTTATTAATAATTTCTATAATTTATAATGGTGTCTTTTCTTTCTCTCTTTTTTAATAGGGAGTGTCCAGATGTGGACTCAGTTGTAAGTAGACTTCTTTCCAAAGCAAATTCATACAGTAATATTGTCAAGCATTACAATCTGACAAAACTTGTATACAAACATTATATAGTTCTTGCAATGCATTATTTATCTGATAGAAGATTTAATACATTTCAGACAAAGTTTACATTTTATGTAGTACATAATCTTTAGCAATGTATACAGAGATTTTTCAGTAATACATTTGTGTTTCCTAACACATGTTTTAAACAAAATGCTTTTAGTGCAAGTATTTGCTAAGTTCTTTTTTTTAGTTAATTGTTTAAATTACTTGACTAATAGATTCTGAGTAAGAAAAAGGTTCAGATCATTGTGGATACAACTTTGCATCTTCATATTTCACTGGTTACTACTTTTTCTTTTGAGAAATCCTTCTAATAACAGTAGGGTTCTCCTTTGTCACTTAGTGTAACAGTACACTTTCTAAAATATGGCTTTAAATTCAGAACCTCTAGATGCACTTTATTAGTAGTGTGTTTGTCATTGCTGTCATTTTGATCTGTGGTGTCTCTTACAATTTCATTTATAAAATTCAGTTCAGTTATGACTGCAAATTAAATTGATATCTTAATGCTTTTCCTTCATTAGCCTTTCAATTTAAATGTGCATTTTGCCTTAAAATACTTGTTACAGAATTGCAGCTCCCTGGAGCTATATGAAAGAATAATTTACTGGATAATTTGAGTGATTCTTTGTAGACTGATTAGGTTTTTAGTTAATTTATTTAGATGCTACACAAATTATGTTAAACTGTTGTAGTATCCAACTTCACATATTTTGTGAGTTTTCTTCTTTGCATAAACAACTGGGAGACTTAGTACCTAATCATAAATATTCTCTTTAGAAACCTGGTTCTAAAAACATCCAGTAATACTGTTCTTCTAAATAAGGAGAAGTAAGTTTTGTTCCATAATAGAAGTGTATGTGTAAGAATAGCTTTGTAAGCATCATCAAGACAGTTATTTTATTCTGTGCAAAATCATTTTGATTGGAGCAAATATATTTTACAGGGTTCATTTAAAGTAAAATAACTTTGGCATAAGCCTTATAATCATCAGGCTTTTTATAAAAATAACATCTTTTGACTTGTAATTTTTGTTTTCTATCTTGGTCTCTACTCTGAAAAAAATTATCAGTTCAAAAAATTCTGATGTAAACGTGTGCCATTCTTGCTGCAGGAGGCAGACCAATATAACCTAAGTTAATCTTTCTTTCTAGGTGTAATTTATATTTGGTTAATGAACATCTAACTTTATGGATGAAGTTATATGACTGCATTTAGAATGTTAGGTTTCATTTATCTTCTTTCTGTTTACTGACAACATTATTATTCTGAATGGTAGAATGCTTTAATAGTAAAAAGCATTACTGTAATTCTCATGAAAAACAATGCAGAATACAATGGAAGAGATTCATTTCACCCCTTACAAACAAGCACATCAAACTGCTTATACATTTGAAGGTATGTGTTCTGTTCCAGAACATCCCATTTCAAATGTTTTTCTCATTTTTCTTTCCTTTGATTTTCAAAACTTAACCTAAATAATTATAGCCACCTCTTTTGTTATCTCAGTGAGAATTTGGTTTGTATGGATCATTGCAATAAGTTATGCATTTATTATTAAATTCAGGGAAATTATTATTCAAAAATATTATTAAATTTACCAGGGAAATTATTATTCAAAAATATTGGAAGTCATTATCATTTTTCTATTACTGCTAGAAAATACTAAAGAACAGCCCTCAGAAAATTCCACTTATTTAAGGTGTTCCAGTAATCATTTTTGTCAGCTTAGTCACTCTCTGTCTGGCTCTTATATTATTAACATGGTCATTTGTAGAAAATGTGGCTTTTGTGAATTGGTTAGTTTTAATATTGTAAAAGCAATGCTACAATTGCTGTTTATTTAGTTAGTTACTGTAAATGTAGGCACTGAGGTAAATATACTGAAATTTTAGAAGCAGAGAATCCGGTAAGAATTTAGTTCAATACTTTATCACCATGAAGACCTTCTCACTAATCCAAAAAGTATAATGCAATGTATTCAAACTTGTATTTTATGTTTCCAGAAAACCAAGTTTTGAGTTGATCCTGAAACATGTCTATCTGTACCAATACAGAAGTCCTCAGATTTATCTGTAGCAAGCCATCCACTTTGCTTTGTAGTTGCTGGAATCACATATTTCAAAACCTGATGCATTTGAATGAATTATTTCCCATTAGTAATTTTCTGTAACTTACAAAAGGTGTTTATATGTTTATGAAGATGAAGACAGGTGTGAACTGAGAACTGGTGTTCGTTAAAAAAACTGACCATTTCAATAAGCAGTGTTTGTTTAAATATAGTTAACTATTTCATAAGATTAAAAATTCATGTGTTGTTTTACATCAAGTCTACATGTATGATTTCCTTGAGCTAAGCCTTGATAATGAAGAAAAGCAGAAATCTGTGTGCATTAGAAGGAGATAGCAACTGGCATCTATCTCCATGTGTGTTTATTAGAAAGTTTTTCTAAAGGCAGAACTAATGGTGTTGCTTCCTATGGGTGTACTGTATCTCTGGGAACGTATGAGAAGTGTTAGCAGTTTTTCTTTAGAACCTGGTAAATACATTCCCTGCTTATGTCCAGTAAGATCTGAATTTGGATTGCAGTTTTTCTATTCTTCTACTTGACCGCCTATTGGAAGACTGTAGTAATGTAATTATCTTTAAGTTCTCTGTTCTGCCTGGAATTGTCCAGTAACTTTAAAATTAATCAAGAAGGGAGACAGAGATTAATACAGTGCTGAAACTTTTCTCCATAGGAAACTGGAATGCAAACAAATACATCAACTGATTATAACTGATACAACTAACTGCATGATAACCTGAGTCGATTTATATCTCAAATACATCAAAAGTAGAGAGGCTGTCTTTTCTCTTGTTCCAGGCTATGGGCTCAAACTGCTTACTTTTGAGTTTGCTTTGGTTGTTATCTGGATTATGGGAAATCTTTTCACTTTGGGAGACAGTTGGTCTGGCAGAAAAAAAAAAATTGTGAGGTGTCTGTATCTTGAAGCATGCCCTGAGAAAAAGTTGATAAGGAGGTCTCATAACCACTATAGATATCCCAGGAGAAGAGAAAATAGACAAAAATCAATCTAAAGTGTATGTGGTTTGGTTCTAGACCAATGACCAACCTGTCAGGAGAGGCCAAATGAAGAATCTGGGCTGTAGTATTCTCCATGTGTTACTCTCTTGTCCTTTTAGCCCAGAGGAACCAATGTTGTGTTAATGACATGGCTTCTTACATTGCTTTTGGATGATATATGTGACAGAGCAAGGAAACTGAAAAAAGTATTCAGCAAAACTCAAAAACTAAGTTCGAGCAGAAGAATGCTTAGTTCTCATGCCTTTTGCATAAACAGTTTTACTTTGTTTCTTGTTATGTCCTTATCTTTCACTTCTATAATAGTATTCGCCACAGAAAGTTTGTAGAGCATACTAATGCAAAGACCAAAGTATAAGCACTAATTTTTTCATGTAGATTTAAAACTGTATGCCACCATAATTATTAGTATTGTGTCATATTAGATCTGCAAACACAGAACTGTTATTTGAATAGCTGTGTGCTTGACTACTTAGCAGACCCACTAAGAATGTGAAACCCTCTTCCAAGGAAGTCTGCCTTTCCAATTACTCCACAGAGTTCAAATTCACGTTCATGTTGAGCTTACCAGAAATAATGTGTTTGTGTACACAAACATTCATGTATTTAAGACCTACATCCCCATTGTATTAGTAATTAATTCCCAAAGTTTGCAAATACCATCTTCCACTCTGACAAAGTTATAAAACGATACAAGCATGTGTGACAGTTGTGGGTATTTCCTGTGATCATAATGGTAGGCAAATCAAGTCTTGTTTATACTGTGTGTCTGATACTTAAAAGAGGCACTGTTTTCCACAGCATAACACACATTTCTGCAGCTGTACCCAGTGTGGAGATGGGAGTAAGAATTAGAATTAAATGCTTATGCCTCTTTTAACAGCAGGTTTGTGAATATACGACTCTCTCAATATGCTGTGTTCTCTACACTGTTACAAAATTCAGATTGGTAAATAAAATTTTGATTTTTTGGAGAATAGTATCATTCATTCATTCAACCATTCTAAATTTCTAAGTTAAGCAATACTTGTAAAATTGAGATACCATTTTGCTAGTATGTGGCACAATTTTATACTAAGTCTCTTTTCCACATAATTTCTTGGTTTATACAAAAATATAAATTTGATGTCTTACTAATGAAAGCAGATCTTTTCAGAATAGCCATAAATTGGTACAAGATAAATCTGAATCATTTACGAAGCTGAAAACACAGAGTACATGATTTCTGACTCTCCACACACTGAGTAGACTCAGATGTTTTTAATTACATTCATTTTAAAAATAAGAAAAAAATTTAGATTAAGTTTTATTCATAGTGTTAGAAAAAAGTGGCAGTGTAAGCCAGCTGAAAAAGAAACAAGGAATCTGTCTTCTTTGCCAGATCAGAAAAAAATAAGAAATAAATTTAATACTTCAAGAACTTTAAGATTTTAGTCATTTCTAAGGATATACTTTATCCTTAGATTTCTCTGAAATTAAAAATATAGTGTGATGAAAGTAACTTCTGCACGCTTTCGGTTTTATATCAAAATAGCCAGATTTGCTAGCGATGTTGTGCATGCTGTATGTGGTCTGTTATAATATCTTTCACATTTGTGGCTGCAAGAAAAACTAAACATTGTATATTTAAAGATTTTTGTAGATTTCAACTAATCTTAATTATGATCCTTATCTATTGAAAATTTACCTTATGACAACTAATATAATTTCACAATTCAGAAGTTACAGTGCTACAAGAAAAGTTCACCTACCCTCTGGCTATATGTTTTAGTTCTGTTTACTTCAATATCAAATTTCACTAGTGGTTTTTGGTATATAAACAAGGTCAGCCTGAGGTCAAGCATCTCTAAGAACCCTGATTTGAGAAAGTAGGACTAAGGAACTGGACCATGTGATCCCACTCTTACTACTTTTTCTTTGTTCAGGTTTTTTTCTTCTGTTTTGTTTTTGGTTTTGTTTTTTTTTAATGAAACAGTGAAGTTCAGATCTTCAAGACTAGGCTGGACAGGGCACTGGGCAGCCTGGTCTAGTGGGAGGTGTCCCTGCCTATGGCAGGGGGGTTGGAACTCGATGATCTTTAAGGTCCCTTCCAACCCAAACTATTCTATGATTCTAAGTGTTTTAAGAAATTGCATTACTGGGTTCCATATTTTAAAGTTTGAGCTTAAGGACTGGTATTGGCATTAGTTTAACTGATTACACTATTGTATTTTCTGCACAGGCTTGTACGTTTTTCTGGTTTTGGCATGAAGTTTGATTTATGTTTAAATTCATTCCACTAACTTCAGATGTTTTAAATTTAGGGAGTTGTAGAGCAGAAAATCTTAGTATCAGGCATCCTATTTGTGATACCTGTAAAATAAATAAAGGGACAACTGCATTGTTATGTTTACTTTCCTCTGTAATTCATCAGCTATTCAAAGTGAATGTATCTTTAAATTTGGGTTCAAATTTTAGGTGAAGTCAAGTGGTTCTTTTATAGTTGCCAGTGTAAGTTGTTTTGTTCTATCTTGTAACTTAACAAATAGTAGGGTGTATTTTGCCCATACTGTGTGTAACTCTTCTAGCATTTGCTTGTTCGTGGAATAAACTGCTTGGTACTCTGGAATAAATAACATTTTAATTTTAATCTTAGTTTTATAAGATATAACTGATGAAATCACTACATTTTGAAGGCATCCAGGTTGTGGGTTTTTTAAATAAACTTACTGAGGCGTCTGAGCAGTTCACATAGACTAACTGTGGATATATAGTCATGAGTGGATTCTTCTGATCGAGTGGATTCTTCTGATCTGAGTAAGAAAAAAAGTCTGTGTATCCAGGTTTGTGCCTTCATATGAAATGCACATGAGGGCTGTCTTTTGCAGTTTTGAAATATTATTATGTTAGGCATGTTTCTCTCTGCCTCAAAGCTTTTCTTACTAAATAAACTAAGCGCTTAGCTAAGCATTCTAAATTATTTCAATGTGATTTTGAGGTTGTTGTGTTGTATGCTGTTCCTGAAATATCTTGTCACTCTACTCCTGAAATACAGATCATAACTTGAGAAAACTGCAGTCATTAGTGGTGAATAACAATGAATTTCATGACCTGTCATAATAAAATTTTAATTTCTCAATTATATAAAATTATATAATATATATAGATATATATAGATTATATAAGATCAACATATTTTAGGGGGTTTTAATAACATAATTTTTGTTGATTCTTTCAGAACATTCCTGATGTAGATGATGAAGGATACAGCATTAAACCAGAAGCAACACAGGATGTCCTTTCACTATTATTGTGCTATGTTGTTTGATGTTATAATTCTTTGGAGAGAGGAAGTACTGATGAAAGTGTTAACTAAAGGAAGATGAATGACATTGCAGCCATTTATTTGTTTTTTCTCTGTGCTTTCTTTGAATGGATACAAAAATTAAATTTTAACAGGAAGTTGTGAATTTTGGACAGTGGATATATTTTGAGTGTCTGTATAAGCACACAATGAGATTTGGCAGCATTGTTTATCTGTGGTGTTCACTTACTATGGAGCATTTTATAGAGGATAATTAAGAAATAGATATAGCAGATGAATATTTCAGTATTTCTTCCTTAACTGAAAAAAACATACCAAAGAGAATGATTTCAGTTCATCCAGTGATTCTGACTCTGAAGATGATGAACCCAGGAGGTTCCATGTAGAAATAAAACCTGTTCAGCCAAATAATAGCTCCATGCCTTCCCTGGATGAATTAAAATTATCTATAGGGAACATCACTCTTTCTTCAGCAATATCTGTAAGTTATTTTGTTCCTTGTTTTTTTATTGCGTAGAAAAGTAGTAAAGAATCTTATATTTTATTGTTTAGAATTATTGTATGTTTAAATTCTATAAATATTTTTTTTCTTATGCACTGGATCATCATTGGTACAGTTTATTGTAGTGTGATGTTAAGTAACACTCCCTTCTCGGATTTTAACTTTTCTTGGAGTCTTGGGAGTGCTCAGTCTTCCTGCTGTTGCCCCACAAGACATTTAAATGCATTGTGTGTAGAAGCTGAGCATAGCTTTCCACACAGATTACTAATTTTTATTCAGTGATAATTGGGATACACTTTTAAACTGCAGCTTTATTGATGTTTTCTACTAATCCATAAAATGATCCTTTATACTGTGAGATCATATTACAGATAAGTTGTATGGAAATATGCTAGTACAGCATCCAGTTCTGACTAAGAACAGCTCTGTTTTTAAGAAAATTTTGGGCATAGCATATTAAAATTATGATGATGATTTTTCTCTATTTCCCCACACACACACACACATTTTGAAAGCAGAGACGCAATCCTATAAGTACAGAATGGCTTTGTATTCACATTTTTAGATTAAAACCAAGTATAGTATGTGAGGAGACATCCTTAAGAATGTTTCTATTCTATGTACCATGTGATTTATAAGCTGGTTAATTTTACTGCCTCAGACTGTAAAGGGATTTAGTAATACTGCTCTGTTTGTCAGCTCTACAATGTTCATATCTGCTTTTTCTTACTGGAGTGGTGAGTGTACACTGGTTGCTCAGTCCTGGCTCACATTCTGGCCTTCTGTTTTCAATGGTATTGAAGAGAAAGTACTTCAAAGTGACTAGAGTGGAAGTAATAATCATAAGACTATTAAGCACTTTATTTGACTGTTGGTGAAAGAATTTATTCCTCTTTTTTTCCTCCCTGTTTCAGGGCCAAATGAATCGAAATCCGTCCAGTAAGTGTGAATCTTCAATGATTAGTATATTTATGCTAGTTTTTTAACACAGCATGAAAACAGATTTTTTTTTTTTTTAAATGCTGAAGAAATAAATTTCTTGCTTGTCTGTATTTGAAATAGAAAAAACATTCTCATATAAGTACTAGGTATCTCTTTTTTTCATTCCACTACTCTGAGAAACAGATGAGGCTGTCTGTGACAGTGATGAGGAGAACATCCTTAGGATGTATCTAAGTTTATATTTCCAGAAATAATTCATTTTCTCTGATCCATGTTAAGAATTTATAATCAGCTTCAAACAGTAACTGTTTATATTTTTTTTAATGAAGCTGAAATTTTTGCTTTAGAATGTTACAGCTTTAGTGATAAATACTCTCTTCTGCTTAGGTGAAGAGTTAACAAAATCAAAGCTTTCTGCTCCAACTAATGAGTAAGTTCAAATGTAAAATCCGATCAAATATATTTTTGTTGTTATTTGGTCTTGTTTTGATTTAATATGTGGAAACTCATTGAAAATATCAGCTGACTGCTATTGGAAATTCAGTAGTTTTCCCCTTCTAGTGCAATTCCTTCATTGTGATCCATCTTGACTGATATTTATAATTCTGTGATTGCACATCATTAAGTTTTACTAAAATCTCAAATTTAAAATGAGATATATTTAGTTTCTGTCCTGTGTTCATGGTAAATTGTCTAAGATTGCAAGCTTCAGATTTGGATAAGTTTGTATGCATTGCTCATGTATATACCTACTTAAATAAATTGATTTGAAGAAGTAAGTCTCCTTGAAAATCACATTCAACTGACATGAATTATGTCTGCACACAAAGTTGCCGTGAGATGTCAATTCAAATTAAATCAGTTTCTTGGCCAGAAATTCCCAAGTACTTTTTGTAATAAAAGAAAAATATAGCAAATTTATTTATTGTATCACTGTATTTATTACATTACCAAACTACAACTGAAGTCATCATTGGAACTTTATGACATTTTTCATTTATATTCCAATTGTAACTCTTAATATAGAAAGGGGAACAGCGACCTCCTGGTATGGGATCCACTCTTCAGCAGCTCTGTTGAATCTTCTTCTTCAGCTTCCTTGGCATCCTCATCATCCTCAGGTAAAATATTTGAAAGCAGAAAATGGGGGGGGTTTCCTATATACTTGAGGATATTCGGTTTCTCAGTTACTGCAAACAGATCTGCTCTGACAGTTGAAATTAAATACTTTCGTGAAGTAGTACACTATATTACAATTAGTATTCTCTTCATTGGACTTTCAAGCTAAGGATCATTGGAGAATGGGAAACTCTGGAAGCTTTAGGAAAATTCTGTCTTGCTTATGTCATTTTTTTATCAACCCTATTTCACTTTCAAAAAATAAAATTATCGCCCTCTAGAATATAATCCCTTTTTTTCCAACTCATAAGCCTGGGAGATTAAATGGACATTTTTGAAACAACTGTGAAGCAAACTGAGCTTGTTCTTTGAGTGGGGATGGGTTTCTTCTTTCCAAAGAAGTCCATTGAGCTACATAAGACAAAGACACTGCTGGGCTTTGATGTGAGGGTCTTGTTTCCAATAAAACTATGATTCTGTTAGGAGACCTGTGTGTGTATTGCAAGGGGAGACAGATAGAAGTGGCGGGAGTGAGACTAGAATTAAAGGAGACCTCCTGGTATCTCCAGAGAGCAGGAGAAAAAGAGTGGACTGGGGAGTGTGTGAGGAGGACAGTTGTTGCATGGGATTTTGGGGTGCAGGATTCAAGAGAATGTTAGCGTGGGCAGTATATTGGCAGAGGTTCCTGAAACCTGGTCCTTAGTCGGAAAACTCGTAAAAGTAGGCAATCTTTATTATTACTTTGAAAAGGCAAAACAGCTTGTGAAGGTGTATGTCTGCTGAAGAGGATGAGATCTGAAAAACTCAGAAAAAGGAAGAAAAGACATATTATGGCTGTCTGGAAACCCACTTACTGATGCCATTTTTTAAAGTTGTTTATATTGATCATCTTGAGTGATTTAAAGTGCTATTCATTAACAGTAGCAGATATGCTGTTTCTGCATTTTTTTTCAGTCCACCTACTGTGTATCTGTTTTCCAACCCCATCTTCTTAACATATATTCTCTTCTACTCTCACATGCCTGAGAAAGGAAGTGTTAATTGTTTCTTTTCTTTGGGTATTGGGAATCACTAGGAAGTCTCTTTCTCACTTACGTAACCAGTCAAGATTATTGGATACTTAATCCTAATTTGTAACAGACTTAAGGATGAATTTTATGTGTCTGTGTAAAAAAGGATGCTGAAAACAAGAGGTGCTTTCTCAAAATAATCTGTTTTATTAGGTTTGGTCTGGTACTGGCATCTGTAGAAGATAGCAGATGATACTTAATTTGCTCTGCCAGTTGTTGTTATTGTATCCAGTTTTTAATTGTTATACCTGGATGGGAAGTCAAAGCAGATTAGGAAATATTAATATAGTCCCTCCTGTCAGCAGAACTGTGAAGAAAGTGTTCCTGGCTGATGAGTAGTGACAGATAATAGGAATCTGTAACATCCTCAGTAGCCATATCTGGGGTTGAATTGCGTACCTCATACCCAACATACCAGACCCAACAGACCCCTCATATCCACCACGTGTTTATGCACAAAGCCCTGTATTTCATTGACATTAGTAGCATTGGTTTCCTGTGGGCATAAGTCAGTTTTGCCTTGGCAAACTTTGCATGCTAAATAATTATTTAAAGAATTGTTGTTTTAGGAGTTGACTAAGATGCTTAATACTTGTGAAATGATCCATGGAGTTTAGTAGAAAGTAAGCATTATGGAGTATAACAAATTACACATTTTGGGAAAATTTACTTTATGCATGTAGATCTTACTGTTGTTTAGTTCAGTTATCATGCTCACTAACGTGAAGCTTAGTTCTGAAGAATTTTAAAAATAGATAATTTTGATCTGATTGTGTTTTCCTTGAAACCAGTGTCTTATCTTCAACTTGAAGGTTGACATAGGTAAGCTGATGTTTAAAACTTTTGAAAATCTCAGTCCACATTTAAATTACACAAATCACTTGTTTTGTACACAGCATACCTGCATATCATGGTGTCACATGTTTCACAAACTAGTTTGCAGGGGTTTTTACTGTTAAAACATTTTTTTAGATACTGTTTTGTAATTCTGTTAATCATTGAATACTTAAACATGGTATTTGAGCAGACAGTGCTTTATGCAGCATAGAAGCAATCTTTATCCATGAATAATCCTGCCTTATTGAGGGATAAAGATAACTTTGTTACCTAGAACAAACACAGCAGATGGTTTTTAGCCAGCTATTGATGTTGTAAAAATGTTGAGCTTTAAACATGTTGTTTCCTCCATTAATTCTGTATGTCATTCTGCTCTTGCTCCTAGCTTTGCCAATGTGCAGGATGTTGAGAGTTGACTAGCCTTGTATTTTCTTCTTCTCTTGCCATCAGCCACGTGTAGGAAATACTGGTGGAAAACTCTTGTTTTCCAGCAGCCTGAAGACTATAAGATGAGAGATGAAGTAAAATGAGGTGGATGACACCTCATGCGTATAATTACTCACTACATACAGGTTGATACAAACAGAAAAATATCAAACAGAATATCATGACTGCGTTGTTTGCTTTTCTAGGAACAGAAATGTGTTTTTGTGGGATGTCAGACAGAAGTGAGATCTCAAAGTGATCAAATTTGCAAAAAACAATTCCATTATTAGGTGGCTTTGTGTTTTTCAGACTAAATAAAGTTAAATAAATTGGTTTAAAACTGTTATTTTTTTAATGCTGAGTAATTTGAAGCATAGATGATGTTACAGTAAAGCTGCATACAAAACACATTTGGGAAAGTCTGCTGTGATTCACTGGATACCTGTGGTACTCTTAAGGCAAATGCTGAATGCTTGAGAAAACTCCATTCTTAAAAGTTGCATCTTAAATAGTGTTACACTGGTTAATTAAAAAGAACTATTACATAATAATTTGAGGAAAACAATAGGATGTGTTGCAACAGCATAGTTCTGTGTTAAGATTTCTGTCAATTTCAAAGTTAATTTTAGATCTGTCATTGGACAGCATCTAACATTTACTTTGAAATCCTGTTCTGTACATTTTATTCAGAGAAGTGACTTTATAAAAGTGGCATCTTTGCATTGCTGCCACCATTTTAGTTGTTTTTGTTGGATTTAGGAGGACAGTATTTTTTTTTACTTATTGAGGACAGTGAGATTTCAGTGGACAAAATCTAGTACAAACAGAGTTAGACCATTTTCAGACATAATGAAATATAAATTTCCATTGAACTTCCATTTGTGGTGAGACAAAAAATTACCTATATTCTGAATCCATAAACACAAGGAAACTAAGGTTAAACCATCCTTTTAAAAGACAAACTTCCAAAAATATAGTATAAACTCTTTTGAGAGTTATGAAAAAGCCTATGATGCCATTTTTGGAGTCACTTCTCAGGGTATTGTACTTTAAAAGTATTTTTGAGTAGTGGTAGATCTAATGAAATTGAGCTTATAAAATAGGAACTCTTAATAGAAACATAACTGTCAGTGATTCTATTCAAGTAAGTATGTATTTGAGTTTAGTGTGACTTTTCTAATATTTATTCGGTTAAATTTGTTTTCTTTCAGTGAGACCGACAACTCCACTTTCTGTGGGCACCATTGTACCCCCTCCAAGACCTGCTTCAAGACCAAAGCTACCTGCTGGGAAACTTAGTGGAATTAATGAGATAGTATGTATTGATTGTTTTGGGTTTTTTTACTTCTGTGTTGCAGGTTAATTATACAGATGCCATTCATTTACACTGTTACTGTAAAGTTCATTGTCCACACAGTGCTCAAGGAATCAAATAAGTAGATTTTCACTATTGCTAGATAGGCATGGAAGTTGTTTATGATAACTATATTACTGTAATACAATAAATCTTAACAGAGCTACAAAGGTCCAAAACATAATTTTTGTATTGAACAGATCCTCTGGCAGGTGAATTGGACTAGATCTTCTCTTGAGGTCCCTTCCAGTCCCTGATATTCTGTGGTACGAGACTGAAGTTTCCAAAATGTGAAAAGCTTCATTGATTTCATGATATCACCAAAGCTTTGGGGAATGCATGGTATTAAGTAGATCCTTATCAATCATGCATAGCCTGGTTAATAACTTCTCCCTGCCCCTGGTGCTGGTAGGTGGAGAAGGGAGGTGGCAGATTGTGGCACTTGACCATCTGGATTTTAAGAGGTTGCACACTGCCTGCATCACTGTCTGCAGTGCAGGTCCACAAACCAATAAAGAATGTGATAGGGAATGCATATTCCAAGATGCTGTATCATCCATGATTTTCTTGGTGAATATTAGGATTCTTCAGGTTTCATTTAACTTACTGGCTTGAAAAAACATTACCATGGTAAGTGCCTCTCACCGCCTTTCAAAGTAGGGAGATATTTTTACCATATTGTTATGAACAAAATCTTATGCTCTAAGAAAACTGAAACATTTTAAAATTGTTATGCATTTCTGTAAGTCAGAATTGGGTCCATTCTGAGATTCTTTTCTCATTCCAGTATAGAGCTGTAGTAATTACTCTTAAGATCAACAGATCTATTCTTCATATCATCATTAAGGAGAAGAATTTATCTGGTAGTGTTCTGCTATAAAGCGTGATTCTGCACAAAGTTACATTTATTTTCTGCTGGTGTTTTAAAAATTAGCTATTATCTGGATACAAGTGGAAAATTGTCTGTCAACTTCATCAACTCCTTTTCTAATTTCCATAGACCGCATAAAAACCACTGACACATCCAACAACATGTCTGATGGAACAAAATAGCTTTTAAAAATGTCACCAAGACAAAGTAGATTTTGGGGTTTCAGTACCTTCTAGATAGGTTAATCCCCAAATGATCATTAGTTAGTTTAATATCCTAACAGTTAATTGAATCTTAAATTGCCCAGACATTTAGGGTGGAAGGGAATTTTGAAGACCTCTAGGCCAATTTCTTGCTCAGAGAGGAGCCAACTTCAAAATTGCATCAGGTTGTTCAGGGATAAGCTTAGTAATGAAAATCTCCAGGCAAAAAATTAGTAATGATAGTATGTGAAATCAAGAGTTCTCTGTTTTCAACTAAAAACAGCTAAAGCACCGAAGGAGCTTATGCTGAGAAACACTAGGAAATTCATTGGGGAATGAAATAAAGAGTTTTTCAGAGAGTTTCTACAGTCTTTTTTTCATCTCTTTAAAACCATGCTGTGTAATTCAGCCTAGGCCATTCAGCCCACCACTGACCTGTAACTCAAGTCCACCTCCTGCGGCTCCCTTGGCACGTGCAGAGAGCATTTCCTCAATATCTTCTTCTGCTTCCCACAGTGCAGCAAATACACCTACAGTTGGTAAGTTAAAACAACTTACTTTAGAAGTCGCATACTACATGTCACTAGCTTCCACCAGTTGGGAAAACTGTTCACTACAGTTGTTCTAATTGAGTCCAATTTAGGTACTTCAAACATCATTTGCAGTACTTCCTTCTAAATGATACTGAGAGACAGAACTGTGCATTTAATTGGATTAGACTGTAAATCCAGCTATGGTATTTTCTTTAGTGAAATACTTTTCAAAATTACTATTCCGCGAAGTGCTTTTTGGTAGGCTTGTGTATCCATTCAACAAGCACAACTGTTAACAATTGTTCAGAAGACGTTACTGTGTAGGTGCAGAAATATTTTGGTATACTTAGACATTTGAATAAATATCAGCGTTCAATAAATTAAGTTTTTTCATGTTTTTCATTTTTTGGTTATTGTATTTTCCAAAAAAAATCAAACTAATATATCTACTTCAAGTGAGTGGAGTATATAACCTAAACAGAGGTTTTCAATAAAAGCGAAATAAACAAGTCAGCAAAGACGAAAAGCAAATTAGTTTTTATGTGTTGACACTAGTTGCAGAAGTTTTTCTCATGTTTTTAAAGGAAATTCCTTCATTTTTTATATCTGATTATAAAACATGAAAAGGAGACTTATTTGGAGAGTTGTTGAGTTTGTATTTTGTTTTTCTTTAAAAGATATTTTTAACTTGTTTCTTTAGTAGAATTCAGGTGACTCATTCCTAAACACTATTAGCAGTTTAGTCTGGAGTTAAATCAGTTTCTTGAGAAAATACTGAGTTACTCATGCATCATCTTACTGAGCAAGGAATCCTTGCCCAGGTTCAGTAGCTCAGGAGAGCATCTGCACACCTTCTGATTGGAGTTCTGCACTTAAAGCAGTGCAGCTGTTTCCACCCTGTGCAGCACCAAAGCTAGTAAGGTCATTCTAAGATGCTGTAGATCATTGTCCAACGGTTTCTCAAGTGCTGAGAAGCATCACAAGAAGATAATTATTAATTTGGTCGCCAAGGTCCATCCATCTTACATCCTCACACCTCAGGACTGATGCCAAGGAACCAAAAGTTGGTGGCAGCAGCAGCAGTAACGCCCAGACAGTGACAGAGTGAAGTTGTGAGGTGAGGGAGTAGATAAGGTGGTGTGGAGGTGTGTGCTGAAACCAAGGTTTGTCACAGTTACTAACTTGGCCCAGCAGCTGTAAATGCCATTTCCAACTGCACAGATTGTATGAGAGCTGCGAAAGACAATGCAGGCAGCTGAGTTGCTTTGAGGTGTGGGGATGTAATGTACTCTCCAATACTGTCTGTATGCTTTTGACTAGTCCACATACGACATTTGTTCTGAATAAGGGAGAGTTTAATTATTGTTTTCCAAGCAAGTTTTTAGGCATGCATAATTGAACTTATATGCTTTAGCCTTATTTTAATTTGCAAATTCTTCTTATATATTCTCTTTTTGCTTGAAATATTTTGTTTTCTTGCCATTTTTTTTCAGTTAAATGTAATAGAGGATGTTCTTTTCATTGGAAATCTTCTCACAGTTGAAAAGATTTGTAAGATATCACTAAGTGTTGTACTCAAAGCAGATTTACATATTAAGTAATCATCAAAATGTGTTACACATAAAATTGTATTTCTTTTGAAGCAAGTTTCTGCGGCTTTTTCTAGTCTGGCAGATACAGGTACCTTGGAAGCTCAACTACTTAACAGGTTATATGTTGCTGAAATCACCAAAACTTGATATAAATTATTTTATATATTTTCAATCTTCTGTCTGAATGACCACAATTTTTTTGTGGTCCAGAGAGTAATTCTGAACATTTTGTTGCCCTAGGCAAGAAATCATCGTGGAGAGTAAGGCATGAGGTAGCAGAATTAGACCAGTCCCTTCCTTTTGCTCTATTGTTGTTACTACTTTTTTAACTTGTCTCTGAATTTTAGTATCTCATATTAGACCTTACGTGAAGATCCCAACTTCCTTTTTTCTTCTGAGAGATCTCAGAAGGTGCAGTATCCTCCTTGTGATGCATGGCATCTGTTTTGACTTCTCCAAAGATTTCTTACGGGGAATTGTAATCTTTACTGGCTGAAGTAGTTAAAAGAATGCTTAACTTATGTGGGGTAATATACTGTACTTGCATTCAAGTTCATGCATATTGCAAGTGAATTCTTCACATTTACATTAACACATTATCATGCTTTTTCCCATACAATAAGCATACAGTAGAGATTTCTCTTTTTTAGTATTCTAGTCAATGTCTAATTTCCTTTGAATCTGTTGACTTCACTTTCACCAGGAGCCATTTTAATGCAATGTTTCTGTCTTACATGTATTTTTCTGTGTCTGTCAATTTCCATAATGTCATACTGATAGTTCTCTCTTCTTGGGCTACTAAGCACTATTTTGATGGTATAAATGTACTATACTATGTTCATGTTTTTCTACACACTTTTCAAGTAATACTTCAAACACTACTGTGACCTTGATGGTGGTAACCAGTTGTGAAAATTACAGATGGAGTCAACCATTCTGAAACTACTGCTAAACATTTTGAAAATTAAATGTTTACATTGTATGTATTCTAGGTGTTTCACGTGGTCCCAGCCCTGTCAGCCTTGGAAACCAGGACACCTTGCCTGTTGCAGTAGCCCTTACTGAATCAGTTAACGCCTACTTTAAAGGAGCAGATCCCACAAAGTTAGTTAAATAGTGAATTGTTTCAAGTGTGATAAGTCACAGTAAGAAAACACACTGGTTTTAATTTGAATACCTGGGGGGGGGGGAGGGGTGATGTATATACATTAGAAGGGGGATCAAAATGGGCTTTTTTTCCCAGTGTAAACAACAACTGTGGCTTATTGTTCTGTCAGCCTCCATCCCACGGGGTGTTCAGATATCCCCACTTTACAGAAACATGTTCCTTAAAAATACTGAAAATAAGAAGAGTTTCTATCATACCCAGGTAGGTGCTACATGCAAATTTGTTTAGTTAAAAGCACATCATTTTCTCTCTCACATTCCTCAATATGCAACTTAGGTCTTGCCTAAGCAGAGCTGTGCAGCATTTTCAAAGCCTAGAAAGTAAGACTACTGTATGCTTAACCAGCTTAAACCATTTTTCTTTCCTTATTTCATCTGACTTCCTGGTTTAAAGTAGTAATACATTGTCACAGTGCCATATTACTCTCATTTGAAAAAGATTTTTCAGTTTTTAATTCACTTCATGAGATTGTAAAAGTACAATGAAGGTACTTGTGAAAGTGATTTCCTTAAAATTAGTATTAAAATTAGACAGTTGATGAGTTGCAATAAAACTGATGTTTTCATCCTCTTCTAGATGTATTGTGAAGATTACTGGTGATATGACAGTATCATTTCCAAGTGGGATTATTAAAGTCTTCACCAGTAACCCATCTCCAGCTGTGCTCTGCTTCAGGGTGAAAAATACAAGCAAACTAGAGCAGATTCTTCCAAATGCACAACTTGTATACAGGTCTTTGAGGTTTTTTTTTAATTGTAATAGTGTACTACATGATTTGTAAAATTAATGTGGTTACATTTGTAAAGCAGAATTCCATTCCGTCATGTTGATTTTTTTAATACATCTTTTAATTTCCTTAATTAATTTTGTTCAGATCAGTTCCCTCCACTGCCACCATTAAAAATGTCAGTGATCACTGGACTTGAAAGTTGTAAAGTGGAACTTGAAGTGAAACTTTCAAGTGAAATGGAAGCCCTAAAAACAGCTTGTAAATGTAGTTCTGTTTTTACATGCATTTTATAAATTATGTCTTCATGCAGTAGTAACAGTGGTAAGATTAAATGATGAAACAGTAGCCTGATACGGAAAACAAGTAGTAGTATGTACTGTAATCTCAATTGTCTCAAACTACTATATTTTTAATCTATATAATTTCTACAGTATATAAGATCTGTTACATAGTTGTATCTCTCAAGCATGCAGCCACATGTTTGAGAGAGTGCTTAAGAAAAAAAGCTTCTGTTTTTGATTAGAATTGTTGAAATCACAGCAATTGGAGATCTTTGGAAAAAAATTGAAAAAGCTGTAAGTATTTAGCAGAGATCTGCTGAATGTTTGTTTCATTTATTGGAGGAATTTGAAAATTAGTTAAATTATTTTAAATGCTACATTTTTATATGCATCCATTCTATTGTATTTAATTTAATTTTGATCATTTTTATTTAAAGTAATGAGTGATTAATACAAAACTAAATTTAATTACTTTTGGCATGACAGTTTGAAATGTTGGCAGAATGCCTCTGACAGAATGAATTTTACTGAAAAACTGTATTTTGCAAAAAAAAGCAAAAATGTAATCTTCTCTGAGTGCTGTGACACTTCACCTCTGAATAGAAAGGATGTGTGTAATGGATATTTGCAAAGTTAAACTCATACGGTAATAATTTAACTTTTCATCAAAAACTGCAAAGGGTATAATGTGCTTGGTATTTATTTGGATTAAAATTTTTAATGAGAGCAATATTTATGGTGGTATCAGAATTTCTGATGTCATTTGCACTTGCTTGTGGAGCCACAAATTCTGGAAGGCCTCTGTAGTCATAAGTAAGTGTTTATCTATACTTTTTACTGAAAATGGAAATCTCATAAATCACTCCAGTGTAAGCACTTTGGACAGACTATTGGTACGCAAGTCACTGTTGCAGAATGTTCAACCCACTGCAGTCGTTTTTACAGTGTTCCAGATGCTTTTCATCAGCATTCACTCTTCCAGCAAACTCTGCAGCCCTACTTAGGAGCAGTTCCTTGTGGCAAATCACAGCCACTGTGATTTGCTCTTTGTTTTTGAATCAGTTTTCTTAAAAGCTTCATCCTCACCCAAATTAAACGTGATGTAACCTGGGCTGAAAACATTCTTGGTCTGCAGAGCACCTTGCTCCTCTAGCACCTGCAGTGGATTTTGCTTCTGCAGTCACATGCACTCTTACTTAGATATACAAGTGATATAGTCAATTGTTAAGAAGAATTAATTGCAACTATAAATATATGAGAAACAGTTGTTTATAATAATAATTTGATAATCACTTTTAATTGAAGATGTTTTGAAGTGCTACAAATACACTAACACATACAGCATGAGTTATAATTCAGAGCATTAGTGAAGCTATATCAGTAGCAATTATAGGATTTATTCCAAATTGGATAATGCTCCTTTTCAGATACCACTTTCATCCCCATCTCTCACACCTAATTTCATTAAAATTTTATTAAATGTAAAATCCAAATTCAGCATTAACTTCTTCTTGTTAGGCCAGTCATCAGTGGTGGAAACTCACTGCTCCACAGCCTGAAAGGACTATTTTTACCACATATAAGACGCAGTTATTTATCTTATATTTAGGATGTACAGTTATGTGTTACATAGCACTAGAACAAAATCTTGCTTGAAATAGTGAAGTGGAAACATCTAATTTTAATTTTTAGACATCCAAAATAATAAATGTTACCTTCATGTTTTTTCTTTCTAGTGATCAGTCACAAAGTGACTCCAGTACTAAGGATTTTTGGATGAACATGCAAGCTATAACTGTCTACCTCAAGAAATTATCAGAACAGAATCCATCTGCATCCTATTATAATGTGGATGTTTTGAAGTATCAGGTAAACACTTTTTGTCCCTTGGTAATTTTTAAGTAAGTCTGAAGATTTCTTATCTGCATAGCAATTAAAATAATTGCTCTTTGCCTGCTAGGATGTACGTGAACTGTCATCCCTCATCTAGACCAGGTCTGGACATGTCACTGCTCACAATTGCAAGGCTCCGCCCAAGCATAGTGCATTCCTACTGTGCTTCATGTTGTTCCCTTGTATTCGGGACCTATTTCAGCTTGGCCACTTTCTCTCCAGTTTATGTGTGTAAACTTTACAGTGCTTCTTCAAGTATTATCAAAGCAAATTTTTTATTAAATTTAGGGAGTTTGGTGGGGGTTGTTTGAGAACATCCTGTTGTTTGTCTTGGTAGACCATTTGACCCAAATCACAACAAATTTGTACTGTCTTTGACTTTGCAATTGCTTAAGTTTTGGATGCTGTAGATGATTGTAATATACGAGAACATATGATGTTCTTACCTCTCTAAATATAATGGCGAGCACTACAGGCATACTAAGGACACAAACATCCTGAGAAGCAGTCAGCATGGATTTGCCAAGAGAAAGTCATGCTTGAGCAATTTTGATAATCTTCTATGGTGAAATGACTGGCCTGATGAGACGTGAGGGGAAAGCAGTCTACTTAATAGATACTGTGTACTTAGATCTCAAGAAGACTTTTGATGTTGTCACCCATATCATCCTCCTTGAACAGTGGGTGAAGTTTAGGCTGGACAAGCAGACAGTGAGGAGTATTGAAAACTACCTGAGGCTAAGAGGATGGTGATCAGTGGTGTGAATACTAGTTGGAGGCCAGTAATTATCAGTATGTCCCAGGGTCAATACTGGTTTAAAGTCTTGTTTAACATCTTAATTAAAAATTTGAATGATGTGGCTCAGAGTACCCTCTGCAAGTCTGCTGATGGCACTGAACTGGGAGAACCCTCTGGGTACACCAGGGGGTCATTCTGTTCTCCAAAGAGACTTAACTAGCTGGAGAAATGGGCTGACAGGAAATTCATGAAGTTCAACAAGGGAAGTTCACCCAACTAAGGAACAACCTCCCATATGCTGGGGACCTCTCAGCTTTGAAGTCAGTTTGGCAGAAAAGAACCTGGGGTACACTGTGTTGAACATGAGCTAACAGTGGACCCTTGCCACAAAGGCAGCAAATGTCTCCTGGGCTGCATTAGGATAAGTANCAGTTTGGCAGAAAAGAACCTGGGATACACTGTGTTGAACATGAGCTGCATTAGGATAAGTTCTGATGGTAGGTTGTGGGAGGTGATCATTCCACTCTGCACAGCACCTGTGAGGCTTCACCTAGAGTTCTATGCTCAGTGCTGGGTTGCCCAGTGCAAGAGGGACATGGATGTACTAGAGAAAGCCCTGCAAAAGGCCATAAAGATGATGAAGAGTTTGAAGCATTTCTCCTGTGAGGAAAGACTAAGTGAACTGTGTCTGTTCAGGCTAGAGAATGGAAGGCTTTAGGCATCTTGTTAATGTATACATTAACCTGAAGGGAAGATGGAAAGAGGATGAAACCTGGCTTTTTCCAGTGGTGCCAGTAACTGACCAGAAGCAATGGGTGTCAACTAGAACACCCTCTAAAGAGCAGGAAACACCTTTTTCCTTTGAGGGTGACTGGGCAGTTGAACAATTTGCCTAGGAGATGGTGGAGTCTCCATCCTTAAAAATACTCAAAAACCATTTGGACGTGGTCCAAGGGAATTGGCTGAAGGTTACCTTGCATGAGCAGGAGGTTTGACCAAATGAACTCGAGAGGTCCCTTTCCAGACTCAACTGTGCTGAATCTGTGAGGTGGTGTTCTGGCCATCAATAAAAAATCTCCATGAAAACTCAAGACAGACTTACTGCAGGGGGAGAACAAGGATTTGGTGGGCCTTCATTGAAATGGCTGAACATCTGAAACAACTGTCTACATCAGAAACCAGAAGAACCTCCCAGTCCTGTTATTAACACCACCATAGTATATTAACACCCTACTCTCACAATATAGTTTGAAACCTTGGCATACTGAGTTTATAAAAAAGCACATAGGTGCACAGAATTCTTGGGAAAGATGGAAGGAACAAAACATTTCTTTGGACTGCAGAAGTGTTTACTGTGGAATAATATCTGCTGAAGATCTTGACTGTTGGGGAAAATGAAGCATTGGTATGCAAAAGCACTGGCAGGTAATAAAAATTCTGGGCAGACAAGGAGAGGCAAGAGGACACAGAAAGTTTGCCAAGTAGACCTGAAAGGTGGTGGGTATGCAGAAGCAGAAGCTTAGCTAGAGAAGCAGCCACATCCATCTCTCCTGCAGCAGGAAAGTACTTTGAATATGTAGTAACTCTTGCTTGCTGCCTAACCCACAATGACAGATATTTCCGTATGCTACTGGCTGTTAGGGTAGCTGAATTGGTATGGCACATAACTGGTAAGGATGAAGACGTTTTGCAGCAAGCATGCTGCTTTTGTGAGGCCTAACACAAGAGTAGAATAGAACTATTTTTACTTACACAAGACAGAACAGAAAGAAGCTTAACGAGACAGAGGAGATAAAATATTTTCTTTCATCAATTTAAAATTAAGAGAAAATATCTAACGCTGCAATGGTATTCACAATATGATTAAAGTCTCAGAGGTCAATTGTTCTCTCAATCTTTTGTTAAGATTTTGAGATATATTTGTTATCACCATTCCCTAATTCTGAACAAAAGGATAATATTTTAATTAAGTTGTTTTCCATGCTTATTCAATGTTTATTCTTTTACAGGTATCTTCAAATGGCATCCAGTCCACTCCCTTGAATCTTGCAACTTACTGGAAGTGTAATGCTAGCACTACTGATGTGAGAGTAGACTATAAGTACAATCCAGAATCTATGAATGTGCCAAGTATGCTGTCTAATGTCCAGGTTATGGTACCAGTAGATGGAGGAGTAACAAACATGCAGTCACTTCCACCTGCAAAATGGTAGTATTAGTACATTTTTTTAATTATTATTTCCAATTCATGACAGTGTATTCATTAGTGTCATAGTCTGAAAAGTTTCATTGGAAGAAACTGCTGTCTTTTGTTTTTGTCTTGGTAAAATGCATAGTAACAGGTGTTTAGGACATTGTGTAGTTGGAAGCGGATTGTGTGCAGCCAGTCAACTAAAGTGGGACAATATGCATCCTTTCCAATAGTTCAATAACAAGAAGAGTCCCTCCTTTTCTTTCCTGTGGGCCCCGTTTAAGTACTGGATGGTCAGTACAGGGTCTCCCTGGATCCTGAACATTCTCAATGTGTTTTCATAGGAGAGGTGCTCCAGCACACTGATCAGCCTTGGGGCCCTTGCTCTAACCCATCCATGTCCTTAAGCTGAAGAGCCCAGAGCTGGATGCAGGACTCCAGGTTGGGACTTACAAGAGCAGAGTAGTGGGTGCAGAATCACCTTTCAACTGGAGTGCTTTCTGGGCCATGAGCACACATTGCCAGCTCATGTCTAGCTTTTCATCCATCAGTACTGCTAAGTCACTCTCCTTAGGACTGCTCTCAATCCATTCTCTACCCAGCCTGTATTTGTACTTGAGGTTGCCTGAACCCAGATGCAGGACCTTGCACTTGGCCTTGTTGAACTTCATGATGTTTGGACGGGCTCATCTCTTAATCCTGCTCTTCCCTCTTGCCTTTTGACTGCACCACACAGCTTGGTGGTGTCAGCAAATCTGTTTAGGGTGAACTCATTGCTTCTGTCCATGTCACTGGCAAAGATGTTAAATGGCATAGGTTCCAGTACCAGCCGCTGAGGAGCACCAGTGGTCACTGTTTGCCACTTGGACATGAGCCTGTTGACTGCAACTCTTTTGAGTGTGACTATCCAGTCAATTTCTTAACCAATTTGGAGACAAAGGTGTCATGCAGTACAGTTTCAAATGCTTTGTACACGTCCAAGTAGTTGCTCTTTCCTTAAACACCATTGTAGAAGGCCAGCAAATTTGCCTTTAGTGAAGTTGTGTTTACTCTCACTAGTCACCTCCTTATTTTCCACATGGCTTAGTATGGTTTCTGGGAGAATCTCCTCCATGATCTTGCGAGGCACAGAAGTGTGACTGATTGGTTTATAGTTTTTTATACTATACAGTTTTTTTAAATGTACGTTATGTTTCCCTTTTTCCAGTCAGTGGGAACTTCACCAGACTGCCATGAGTTCTCAAATATAATGGATAGTGTCTTAACAACTTCATCTGCCAGTTCCCTCAGAACTGCTGATGTATCTCATCAGATCTCACAGACTTGTGCACCTTCAGGTTCCTTATTAGATGGTGTTGAATCTAGTCCCCTACAATTCTCATTCTTCTGGTCCCCATCTTTGGCTTTGGCAGTGTAGCCAGAGTGAAGACCAAGGCAAACAAGTCATTGAGCACATCAGCTTTCTCCATGTCTGGGATGTCCAGATCTCCCATTTCCTTTTGGAGAGAGCTTACTTTTGTCACCAGCAAAGCTTTTCTTGTTGCCCTTGATGTTTGTAGACAGATCTAATTCTGTCTTTACCTATCTTATCTTTACCTTTCCTAACCTGATCACTCTGCATCCGCCTGTCCATGCTTCTGCCTTCTGTCGGTCTTGTTCTTCTGTTTGAGTTTGCCCAGGAAATCCATGTTCATCCGTGGCATTTTTGCCCAACTTCCTCATAATTGGACTGCATCACTCCTGAGCTTGGGAAAAGTGAACTTGAATATTAATCAGATTTCTTGTGTTCCTAATCCCTCAAGGGCTTTATCCTATAGTAGTCTACCAAGCAAATCTCTGCTTTGTCATCCTTCCAACACATACTGGAGCGGATGAAGTTACGGGGCTTGTGAACATGAGGCTGCTTCTGTCCAGAAAGCTGACGAAAAAAGAAATATACAGTCACATCCCAGGCAGCTCTAGTGTCTGTGTTGTGTTACCTATTTGGTCTAGTGGATTGGGTGTTTACATTTTGGGGTTTTTTTCAATGAATATTTTATTACTTGACCTGAACTACTACAATGCTTGTTACCATCTGTGTTGACTGTGTAAGAATTTCACTCCTGCTATGCTAATGCCGAAAGGAATTTCAAACTTTCCTGCTGCTCACAGATTAAAGTTGTTGAACTTTCCTTTGGTGGAAGTCCTGTGGACTGTTCCAGGAGTTCAAGTGTCCTTTCAGCTTAGAGAGTCTGTTGCTTTGTGCCCTTTTCTGCCCCTTTACAGCACTGGAAGTTACCTTAAACCCTGTGACATAGAAGCTACTTTTACAGGTGGAAATGGAGTAAAATACATGGTGCCAGAAGTCTCCCTCATACAGTGGAGAGCAATCCATGTAGCTCTCTTTCATACCATTGTGATGAAGCCTAAAGTAGTTTTCAAACTGCTTCCAGGGCATTTGGCCTGCCCTTACCCTTGGAGACTACAGAGGGTTTTGAGCCAAGGAGCCAGAGCCAGGTGGTGTGTTCTTCTGAGCTCTACTGTGCTGGGCGAACACAGACACGCTCATCTTTTTCCCTGTGCTTTGCACAGTTTTCTGCAAGCTTACCCTAAAATGGTCAAGTGTTTTTATAGATGTATCTCATCAGATCTCATACAATACACAAATGTAAAACTTGGTAAATACTATGCTAAATCTGGTGCTTGTAACTAACCTACCATTCTCTTACAGGAATGCTGAGCAGATGAAAGCATATTGGAAAATATCTAGCATTTCAGAGAAGTCTGAGAACGGAGGCAAGTTGCACTCCTGTTTTCTTGTACAGAAAAATTGTAACAGTAAAAATGTAGTAATCTTAGCCTCAACTTTATCATGCCTGTTTACACAGCTTCTTGTGCTGTACCTTGTTCTCCTTTTCTCAATAATTTCCTAATGGAGGTCTACTAACAATGGGATGTCAAAATACAAACTTATTAATTTGCTATAAAAGGAGAAATAAAGAAGTTCTGCTGAAAGCAGTAGGTAGCTCTAAAACAGAGTTACATCAATGCAGTTATTACATCAATGAGCAGTTATTAGAAGGAAAATCCATGTAATATCTATGTCTTTCCATGCACTTCCAATTGAAATAAAGTAGAAAGAGGAAAATGAAAGAGATAAGGGAAGGAAAAAAATTCTAAGAGTGCTGTAATAGACTTAACAATAAGTGATTCTTGACCAACATTTTGAGTCCTTGGTTTGACATTATGCAACTCCAGGAAAATTAATTAGTCTATGCCTGGAGAAGGCTCAGGGGAGACCTTATAGTAACTTATCAATACCTTAGGGTGTCCTACAGAAAGGCAGGGGTAGGACTTTTTAATAAGATATCTGATAGGAAGACCAGAAATAATGGATGTAAATTGGAAGAGGGTAGATTCAGACTTGACATAAGAAAGAGATTGTTTATAGTGAGGGTGGTGAAACACTGAAACAGGTTACCCAGAGAGGTTGTGAATGCCCCTCTCAGAGGTGTTCTAGGCCAGGCTGGACATGGCACTGAGCAGCCTGATCTAGTGGGAGGTGTCCCTATGCCAGGGGTGTTGGAACTCAATTATCTTTAAGGTCCCTTCCAACCTGAACTATTCTATGATTCTGTGTACATCTGCTCAAAGGTTTATACCATATGCTGTATAATCTCACAGAAATGTGTATCATTTCCCTTTAAATCACTTTCAGTCATTGTCTTAAATGCAGTATTTGAAAATTACAACTTGTATTCTCTTTTGAAAACTGATGAGCTAGGATATCAAAGGTCACTGTGCTAGTTTCACTTCTTACTACTGAAAATTTTGTGAGATCATCCTTTTCTTGCAAAAGAACCATTTTTTCCATTTTGTTAATTTTTTAGGCTCTGGATCCTTGAGGGCAAAATTTGATCTTTCTGAAGGACCCAGCAAACCAGCAACACTTGCAGTGCAATTCATTAGTGAAGGAAGCACGCTTTCAGGAGTAGATGTAGAGCTTGTAGGCACTGGCTATCGGCTTTCCCTTCTTAAGAAGAGATTTGCCACTGGTAAGACTACACATTTATAGTTTCCAATTAATATTTCATACTCTATAGTGTTAAATTATAAAATATGAAACTGTTAAGCAAGTGGTATGTAAATAGTTACTTTTCATTGAAACACAACTGTAAACTGTTTCACAGGTGGTTTGTTTTCCTGTAGTTACTGAAATGCCATAGCAAAATACTGACAACATCTGTTTTATCTACTGATTGCAAAAAACACACCTTTATTTTTCAGGTCGGTATATGGCAGACTGCTGATGTACCTGTGAAAGTCATGGATCAAAGGAGTAGAAGAAGGTCTCTGCCCTCTCTAGTTTTCAAACACTATTTTGACTCGCATTGTTTTTTTTATAATGTTGACCTACTTCGAGGCTAAACTACAGTACAGAAAATGCACTTTTAGAAGTGATTTTGCATAATTTTTGTTACTTTATAATAGCACTGAAGTGAATTTCAACATTGTAAATTATCAAATTCAAAGTTTGGGGAAATTCATTGAAATTTTAGAAAATTTATATAGATTAAATAAAAACAGTAATCCATAGTTGTAATGAAATTATTAAATTTATGTTATAATATAAACATTGCATAAAAAAGTAGGAGAGCAAGTAATAAATATTTGCGCTAATACTAATTTTTCTTGTTTTTTTAAATGCCAGTTCTTAGAGAAAGCAGAGGATAAGTCTCATGTAGTCCTTCTTTCCACTCATGCCACAAAACCTTCTGTATTGGGGATCTGTTAAGGAAATGTAACTTGATGCTTTTGTATCATATATTATTAACAGGTAAATTGTTTTATATAGGGCTTTTATCCTATGTGCAATGTGTTACAAAATTGCAAAAGACAGCAGAGGTTTACTTCTGCAGTTAGTAATTTTATGGGCGTTGTGATGATTGTTTTCATTAATGCTGTAGATTTAATTTATTTTTATATGAATTGTGTAACATTTGTGCCTTTAAAAAAAGCCTGTGCCTATCCAGTTTATTATTCATGTGCCTCACATTTTTAAAGTTTGGCTTTTTTGTATAATACACACAACTTTATAAAAAATCCTGTGACTGGGATTGATTTAGAAGGCAGATTTTCAAAAAATGGGGATTGTTTTATAACATTTAAAATACTGGATTACTTCCTCGCGGGGTAATTGCAATAAATGCAGCTGTAGTAAAGGGAGATGCATTGTGCAAGACTTTGGAACTTTGGAATAGTAGCTTTTATGTCACCAAAGATGGGAATCCTGAAGGTAAAAGCAAATTTTTAAATGCAAACAGCATTTCCCTTCACTTTGACAACAAGTCTTCAGACTTTAGTGGTTTTGGAGTTGTGTGATGTGAATGTAAACATAGTCCTTTGACCTGGATGTATAGCTCAGCTGGGATAGCATAAGACTTCTACTCTGAGTTCAAGGGTTCAAGCCCCTGTCCAGATAGAAGGCTTATAAGAGTTGGGTTAATGGTTGGACTCAATGACCTGAAAGGTCCCTTCCAACTTAGGTGATTATTATTATAAGAACAGCATTTTAAAGGGATATTTTATAGCAACAGAATGAAATATACTGTCATTTCTATTAGTTTTTTTTTTCTGTAACTACCAATTTTAATATTTGTATAATCATCTAATCTGCTAAGCACAGGGAAGTGAAACATAAGTAACGCTTTCTAAAAGTCACTAATTTAGAAGATCTTCTATGTATTTGTATTATTAAGTGTTTTTTCAGTGACGAAATCCAAAGTACTGGGGCAAAGTAATTTAATAATCTGCATGTGAGAGTTTTATGTGACCATCTTGAATACCAATGTCTATTTCAAATTCTCTATTAAAACAATAAAACATACTTCTACTAATTCGTGCAAAACCAATAGTGAATTGGATTGATGAAGCTTTGCAGTAAATTAAGGTTACATAAGTTTTAACATCTAGTACACACTTTTGCAGATGAGAGTTTCATTGTTACCACTAAGCACATACTGCACTGTAGATATGATTGGAAGACTTAATTTGGTTCTTAATTTGTTATTCTTATTGAATGATAAATTCCACACTCAGAAAATGGTATAGTTTTTTTTACTGGAGTCTTAATTGTAATCTGCTATGCAATCAAATCATGTTTAACATGCCAAGTAATTAAAACTTAGATCCATGTTGCTTTTCGTAATCAAGTATTACTTTCTAAGCTAAATGAAGTAGTTATATTTCAGCACTTTTTAAGCTAGCCTTCATTCAGGTGATCATATATGCATTTGCATTGGGTGCAGGTTACAATTTTGAATCCATACAAGGTTCCATCGTCTTTTTGTAATGAAATTAAAAAACAATGTGAGAAGTACATGTAGCTATCCGAAGAAAAAAAAGTATACATAGCAAGCTGGTTCTTGCTTGTGCGTACTGCAGTATCCACTGTAGCTGCCTCCTAAGAAAATTGGTTGGTAAACACAATTCTAAAGGATCTGAATTTTTATGAATTATTACTGCATCAAACTGTAAATTAGAGCTTACAATTTTATCTTACAAAAATTGTAAATACTTCCGATTTTTCATAAAATGTAAATTTAAATACAATTGCACCCATAATAAACATGTAATATATAATTTAAATAATTATTTATATTGCCTATACTTTTTCAGTTAGTTCCACGGTGCTTCTAAGCAATAAGATACTGGAACAGAACTATGCCTTTATTGGGTATTTTTAAGGTGTTAATTGATTTTTAAGTGATAAGGGGTAGGAATAATGTATAAACTTTTATATACTTTAATAACACCACAGAGAATGTGGGTGGACAGATGATTTCTCAGAGAGTTGCAGCTTTACTGAAGTCGAATGCCCTAGATGTCTGCAATGGCTTATGCCTCACAAAATTTATGCACTTAAGGCAAAGCTGTAAATATGATTTATCAGAAAGATCTTTCTGTAAATACTGCTATCAAAAGCTGTACATTCCCTAACTTTCTTAATAAGCCTGTATTTTGTTGAGTGCACATGAAAAAATTGTTGGAAAGATTGACGTAATTAATTCTGATTTCTTATGTTCCCCCAGTGCAAAAAAGTAGACAATTTAAGTGCTACCTCATCAGGGTGAAAACAGTCCTTCTCAGCTATGGGCACAGAAACAATAATTAAAAATGAACGAATGTATTTGAATCTGTTTCTTTCCTATTAATCCCACAGCTTGTGGAAGTTTACTATGTAATGACTTACTGAGTTGACTTTCTCAGCTGGATATTATTAAAATAAGTGCCATTCTTGTCATACTGGAAAGCAGCAGTCCCACAGCTTGATTCTTCTGGAAGGGAGGAGTGCAGAATGCAGGTGCCTGATGCTCAGATCAGATGGTCCACCTAGCCCAGTTAAACTGGATTTATACTGCGCAAGCAGGTTTCTGATTATGTAAGTACATGATCAAGTAATTTTAAAGGGATAATTGACTACCACTGCCAAGTAATGCTTATGTAGGGTATTTGAAGGAGCTGAGATATTTGATTACTGGGACAGCATGGGAGTTACAAATGTGTTCAGTTTTGCTGCCTGACTAGGAGAGGTCCTGCATCATGCCAAGAAGTCTTATATGTTTGAAAAGCTTCAGATAGGCATCTTAATATCTCTGTACTTTGGCTATCTTGGAGTTGATAATTGGTTTCCATTTCAGTTGCCATGAAAGGGCAGTTTTAATTCTGAGCATGCAAGAAAAAACTCAGGAATTCCTCCCATAGAAAAAGCTAAAAACAATTCAAGGTACTAAATCAGCAAATAACATATTTAATGTGGTGCCCATGATTGGACTGATTACTGGTCTTAATTGAAAACTTAATGTGCATCTTCAACTCAGCATATTACAACACTTCTGAGTATTCCTTCTCAACTCAGATTGACCTTCATGCTTACTGACACTCTGATTTTAAGTTCTCTCTTAGTTTATTTGATTAACCAGTAAAAAGCAGTTTTTAATGAATAAAATACTTCTAGAAACATGAGAGGACCTTTCTGGAGTGCTCATATTCTACATGTTCTATAGCTGCTTTCACTTCCTTTCCAGTCCATTCTGTTTTTAAATCTGGGATGGCTGTTTTAATTATTACAATTTTGTTTGCCCTTGTCCTGACCCTTTCTTTTAAAAAGTCTCGTTCTTTAACTTAACTTTTTATTACTATTATTAAAACTCCTGTTTGGTTTTTTTTTTTTTTAAGTCAAATTATTCCAGCTTTACTGCTGTCATTATGATTCAGCTAATGTGGTTGTTGTGGTTAAATGAATTATCCCATTTTTAGGACAATTACTGATTTGTTGTCGCTGCCCATGGGCAGGTTAGATGAACAGTCATCACTAGTGCAGAAAGAAACACTAAAGCCAGTCTGTACACCTCAGGAAGGAATAAAAAGATCCCAAACCACAGCAGCCCCAGCTCAAAAAACTGTAATTTAACTTCCACTTGTGTTGCACTCTTCTCTGGATCTTTACAGGACTGTGGATTTTGATATAATTAAACCTGGATGCTACTTTTCAACCCCTGACTAAGCACCTGGCCTCATTCTTGAACTCATGTTTCTCCTCCATGTACCAAAATTCTTCAGACCCTGTGTATGTGCACCTTCTTGCTTCTGAGCAGTTTCTAGACTGAGAACACACAGTAAGGACTCCAGTAAGGACTCCAGTGCTCTACTCAGCACTGGTGAGACCACACCTGGAGTATTGCGTCCAGTTCTGGAGCCCTCAACACAGGAAGGATATTGAGCTATTGGAGAGGGTCCAGAGAAATGCCACAAAGATGGTCAANAACATAATATCGGATGGGAGGACTAGAAACAATGGATATAAATTGGAGGGAGATAGATTTAGACTGGACAAAAGAAAGAAATTCTTTACAGTGAGGGTGGTGACACACTGGAACAGGTTGCCCCGAGAGGTTGTGGATGCCCCCTCTCTGGAGGTGTTCAAGACTAGGCTGGACAGGGCACTGGGCAGCCTGGTCTAGTGGGAGGTGTCCCTGCCTATGGCAGGGGGGTTGGAACTCGATGATCTTTAAGGTCCCTTCCAGCCCAAACTATTCTATGATTCTATGTGAGCACAGGGGGACTGTCACAGTCTGGTCTGATAACTGCAACCAATGTCTTTCCAAAGTCTCACCAGTCTATACCTATGTATGAGCCAAATGCTGCAACTTTTCTCCTGCTGATAATACATTTTTCTGTGTTTTGAATCACTTGACAACAAACAGTAGGCTGAATGTCTAGTTCTAGTGAGAAGAGAGAATAAATTCAGTTTTATTGAAAGTCTAAAATGCAGAGTATTTCTTGAATTAAGATCATTTTGTACATCTAGGACAAGAAATTCAGCCTGAGAAAAACAAACTGTTACTTTGGTGTGATAATACAAAGATACTCTCTAGATAATACAAAGTACACAACAGGCAGAATAAAGAAGACACGGAAAAACAAATATGGGCTCTACTGTTCTCTTTAGATAAAGGAGGTGAATACATATTTGACACATCTTTCCCATAAAGGAGGAGAAAATTAAAAAGTCAAAGTGATGTGCTATATCTTCTGGCATTTTGCAAGATACTACCTTATCTTTCTCAAAAATGAAACCATTGTGATTACTGTGGGAGAGCATGTATGGTGCCTCTCCTTTCAAAAAGTATTTTAAAGCATTTTTTACTTGCCTTTGCATCTTAACTATGAATGTTTAGCAAAGATTTCTTCTCTCCCAGCAAGGTGGACTTTTTTATTATTACTGCCATTAGCCATATTTAAAGACACATTAATTGTGTGTTTACAATAGATGATACATCACCAGATCTAACCAGATATTTGCAAATAAAAAATCAATCAAGTGTTCAACCACATCTTTTGGTGTTATCCCAAATCTTCACTGTCCAAGATTCAAGAGTGTCCTGGTTTTGGGCCCAAAATTAGTTCAGATAGAATTCCAAACTACTAAAGGAACCTCCCCAATGACAGATGGCCCTCCCTCCT
>VZTY01026037.1:11232-32511 GCA_013400935.1 Turnix velox | reverse complement strand
TCCTCTTCCTGTCTTTTCTCCCTTGAGGAGTGAGTCTTCACTCTAGCCTTCCTTGTTCTTTTCCCATTGCTCTGCAGCCTCTCCAATTCAACCTTTAGCTCAGCCACAAGGCTGAGCAGGTTGTTCACCTCTTCACATCTGATACAGGTGTTGTCTCTGATCCCATCCATTGCTAGTGCCTAGCTCAAGCACTGAGTGCATCCAGTGGTCAAGAAGATCAAGGCTTGTATTTCATAGTTACAGAAATGCTAGCTTGTTGGTTTCAGCCAGGACAAGAGCAGTGTTTGCCCCCTGAAATACAAGCAACCAATTTGTGTATTCAAAAGACACAAAAATTAGCTATTAATTTTTACCTGACTTTTTGTGTAGTGATTTGAAATGATGATTTTCAGGACAATAATGTTATCACTGCTGTGATGGCACTTCAACAGCATTCAGAGGTATCAATGCCACATTTAGTACAATTTTTCCAGTAATATTTTAAAATACTTAATTCAGCAGGTGTCCTGAAAGGAAGAGCACTTTCAACACCTGCAAGCTACAAGACAAAAAAACCCAGGCACTCTGCCATTGAAGGTTCCTTGAAATTGTTATGAGCAAAGGGGAAGCAGGTACCACATGAGCTAACACTCCTTCTTGCCCTCCTTGCCATCCTTCTTGCCCCCCTTGCCATCCTTCTTGCCCTCTATCAGCTATACTCGTTGTTCAGTAACAGGAGTGGCACATAGGTCATTCCAATTATGTGCAGTTCTTGCATAGGAAGCAGAATAGAATCATAGAATCATAAGGTTGGAAGGGACCTTCAAAGACCATCTAGTCTAACAATCCCCTTGCAGTGAGAAGGGACATCCTGCACTAGATCAAGCTGCTCAAATCCTCATCAAGCCTGGCTCTGAATGCTTCTAGGGATGGGACCTCCACCACTTCTCAGGACAACCTGTACCAGTGCCCCACCATCCTCATGGTGAAGAACTTTTTTGTAATGTCTGACCTGAACCTATCCTGCTCTAGTTTAAAACCATTGCTCCTCATCCTATTGCTGCATGTCCTGACAAACATTCACTCCCCAGCTTTCCTGTAGGCTCCCTTCAGGTACTGACAAGCTGCTACGTGGTTTCCCTACAGCCTTCTCTTCTCCAGGCTGAACAGCCTCTCCTCAAAGAGAGGTGGTCCAGCCCTTGCATCATTCTTGNTCTCCTCAAAGAGCGGTGGTCCAGCCCTTGCATCATTCTTGTGACCTTCCTCTGGACCCTCTCTGGTAATTCTGTGTCCTTCTTGTGCTGAGGGCTCCAGAGCTGGATGCAGTACTCCAGGTAGGGTCACATGAGAGCAGAGTAAAGGAGCAGAATCACCTCTTGGCCTGCTGGCTGCAGCTTTGCTGATGCAGCCCAAGATAGGCTTGTCCTTCTGGGCTGTATGTGCACACTGTTGTCTCAAGTCCAGCTTTTCATCCACCACTGCCCCCAAGTCCTCTTGGAAGGAAGCCAAGCACTGGGAGATGCACCATCTACATCAGCCAACTTCCCTGCAGCTGTCCAGGAATATGTGTGTCCTGCTCAAGGAAGTCATGTAATATGCACCTGCTGCTTTCAGCCGATGCCTGACCGAAGAGCAGAACGTGAACTGAATCCTCATGTTGCTCCTCAGCAATGTACAATTTGCCTCCAACCCTTCTGTCACTTCATAGTGAAGCCCCTATGATACTGGTCTTGTTGCAGATGCAGTGTCTGAATCTTGCCCATTTTTAAATACAGACAGAGTACAATTAATTTTGTGGTGAAAATTACGTTCTGGAGATGCTCTGTAGGAATGCCCTCCATAGTGTGGCCATATGGACTAATTTTTAAACTTCTTCAGCATTCTGTAAGGTGTGAAAAACAGCAGCTTTAATTACTCTCTTATGTATGCTTTTGATTTTGTATCCTGAGCTGGACAGTGTGGTGCTGTTGACAAAGCTTCTCTTCATAGCAGATGTTAACTCAGGTCCTTTTTGGAAGTTCTTGGAAAAATCTTTTGTTGGCTTTGTCGGGTAGAGCACTACTAGTCATTTGACAGCAGTGACTCTCTCAGGTGTTTGATGCCTCTCAGTTCTCTCTCTGAGCAACATGGACAACTCTGGAAGCTGCCTGAGTCTGAAGCTGGGATAAATACCCATCCACCAATGCCTGTGTCTCTTGCCTGGGGTAGCCAGTCCAGCTGTATGCCTTATTCTGGTGTCTTGGTTGGTGAATATAGCTGAAGTCTGAATGTGAATCTCACAGGGAAATCACCAGCTTCACTTGCTGTTGAGCTAGTGGGAGCCCAGAGACTTTGGCAATTTAAAAGTGATGTTCAAATTCATCCTGGAAGAAGCTATGCAGTGTTTCTGAAGGGCTTAATATGAGGATTTCCTGGCATATTCTTTAATTTTTTATCTGTAAGCTTGGGGAAGAAGACTGCCATTGCTTAATGGCACATACAATAGGAAAATTGTCAGTTCCTCATCACTTGTATGCAATTTTCCATTGTTTTGTTTGCTACAAAACATTATTTTGGCATGTTACAAAAAAAAAAAAAGTAAAAAAAAATGTCTATAAAAATACTCTTGGGCCATCATGTGTGAATCTCACATCATCAAGATTACAAGGACACAGCAGAAGCAGAGAAGTACTATCAGAATGATTTATTTACTGATAGAGCCTGCTGGTGGTCACAGACTTTGTCCTGTTCCAGTTGTGGTTCTATATGGTTCTAAATTGGCTGCTTTCAGCAAAGGTCACATTGTGGTATCAATTACCGGCTACTACTTGGAAAATTTAATTTCATGCCCTCCAGTGGGTCTGCTTTCTTCTCTACTATGATTGGCAGCTGTTTCCCTGTTGGTAACCATAATAGCTCATTTACTGAGGTGATTAAAACTCAGAAGCTCATTGACTTGGAAGGGCAGCTTGGGGCTGCTAGTGTAACTCAGATTGCTCTTGTGCAAATGCATTTGGGTGAATAGAACAAAGGCTACCTCTTGCTCTTTACAAGGCCTCTTACAAAATTGTACAGTTTGTGATTTGTGCCACATCAGTTTGTTTCTCATCATCTAGCTGGTGTTTATAGAATAATAGAATAGTTTGGGTTGGAAGGGACCTTAAAGATCATCTAGTTCCAAACCCCCTGCCATAGTGTAAGTTTCACATTGTGTAAGTTTCCTGCATGTTAATTGTACAAAATGGAAACCAGAGAAAATCAATGAGCTAAGAAGTGCCTAATTTTAGATAAGACATCAAAGTCCTGTTAATATTGTTTATTTCTTAACCTAAAGCTTTTTTTTACTTGAAGATCAACTGTCAAATCTTTTCTGTCTTTTAGAAGCCACTGAGGAGCTACTTAAACAGCTGGTTTACATTAGAGCTGTTTCAGAGATCCAAAAATCTAGGCCTTCATTTATTCTCAGAAAGGGTTTCTTCCCCAAAGGACATATTATGTCTCTGGTTTTAAAGTGTAACAACTAATCAAAATAAAGGGAGATTTCTGCTTGAAAATTATGTAATGTGAGTAATGATAGGAATTAAAAATCAATGCACAGGAGTGAATCCAATCCTTTTTCACTCAGAAGATCTTGGATCTTGCTTTTATTTGTTTTTATTGAGATATGAGGAGCAAATATCTGATAGAAAGTATCTGTTAAGAATGTAAGAAATTGCTAACTAGCAATTGATTTTAAATAATTTGTGGCTACTATTACAGTGGAATTTTACTAGTTTGAGTGCTCCTGGATTCTCACAGTTCAGATTAAAGATGGCTCTAACAGCCATAGCACAGTGTCAGGAATAGTGGTTGGCACTCTGCAGAAGTACTGCAGAAGCTTTTCTCAGAGAACAAGCTTTGGTACAACATAAAACAACTAAACATTGTTTGAGAAGTATTTATGCCAGGTACAAATACTCCTTTGGTGGCAGCAGGATCATAAGCTTTTGATAAAATAGCAAGTTGGAGTCTGGCTTACTAAAGATGAGTTGTGGGGCACAGAATTTCTTCACTAACAGCCAAGGAGTTCTTATTTTTCTAAATTTGAATCAAATTGTCTGAACACTTCTCAAGCACTTTTGGGTCCTACTTCCCTGCAGTGCTGCTGGAGCGGTCAGTGTTGCAACTAGTGGTAAGTAGGGGACACATCCCTACCCTAGGAACTCTACAACATGGAGATCTGGACATCATTAAGAGTATTAAGAAGACCTGGGAAAACCAGCCTAAAACTTTTTTACAAGTATATTCAGTACAGAAAGGAATAGAACAAGCAACCCAACTCTAGATATCATCGCTCTTCTCAGAATTGTACTGCTCCAAAGGGTTAGTGCTAGTGCTCTAAAGTTTCCAGTGGGATGTTGGAAGCTAGTGATGATTACCTTCATAAGTCTGAATACTTCTCCATGGTATGCCTCCAGAGGAAGCAGTGATGCCTAGGTCTGCACAGTCCTTTGGGTATTTGTTTTGATGCCTACCCATATGATAGACCTAACTTTAGGATTTTAATTTTGCATGCCTGGCTCAGAATCACCAGCCTCAGCAGGAGCCATGAATCAGCTTCAAGGAGAGGAATGATCAGAGTAGATCAAACTTTACATTTAATCATCAGACTTCGAGAAAGTAGACTCCATATTGTCTATATCCCAAACAAATTGTGCTCTTCCTAAGATCCTCCCAGCTGTGATTCCAGGAACAAGGAATGCAGGTCTGCTGGTCAGACTTCAATTACAGAGCTCACTATCTATGCATAGTCTCTCCAAGACAGAAGGTTTTAGAAACACAATAAAACATTTTTACAGCACTGGACATGAACAGCAACAACTCTAAGTCAAGCGATAATTTAAAATACAAAGGATGTATATTTGTGTGTTGTCGTTCAGATGCTGTGAGATTTTTTACATTTGGAAGTTTTTTTACATATAGGCATGTGCTTTGTTGGACGGCAGCTGAAATACACGTTTTGCCTTATTTGTGTTTTTCAGCTTTGTAATGAGATTGGAAGTATGTCTGGCACACACCTGTTACAAATAATTTTATTTCGGGGAAAAAAGTTAATATTGGCTATTAAAGCACTGAGTTTGCAGAGTCAGGCTTTGCTGGCTGGAATATAATGAGTTGCCAGTTGTTTGGCTTTGCAGTGTATGAATAGCCTGGAAGAAATCTGCAGGTCTCAGAGAAATGCCATAGCTCTGGCCCCAGAAAGGGAAGGCAATTTGTCCTCCTCACTCCTTTTGGAGACATCACCCTTCTGCCACTTTGTCCAGTAATGCTTGAAATTGTACAGCTGGACACAGACAGTGTACAGCTGGAAGGTATCTGTTGAGTACAAAGTACCATGTCAATTTAACCGGTATTGCTTACTCACTACCTAAACTGCATGTTGCTAGTATGTAGTGACTGAAGTATACTCACTCAAAAAGTAATGTTCAATGCATTGAAATGCATTTATTGACTGTAGATGACCAAAGAACAGAAAGATAAAGCAGGTCCCAAACTGTATTTAGCATTTAAACCTTTGGTGCAGTATGTGCCACAGCTCATTAAAGACTTAAAGAATAGACACTGTTTGTTTTATCTGTAGGATAAAATGTTTCAGACTTCCTGCAAAATGTGGGCTGACACTTAGGGAACATTCAACTTCTCCTGCATTTCATAAATGTTACCATACCAAATGTCTGCAAACCTGTGGACACCTGCCAATTATGCTCTGCTGTTTCTCCTTATCATAGCTTCTATGATAATTAATAGGGAAACCTATAACACAACTCAAGCAAGTGAACCTTTTTGAAAGAATACAATTACAAAAGATAAATTCATTATTTTACCACTTTTGGGAATTTCCACGATCATAAATTCAGCTTCATGTCTGGATATGCGTTCTTCAGAGTCCATTAGCTATTCATGTAAGGAGAGATCTCCAGTGGTACAAAGGGGATTTATGTGCTATGTAGAAAATAACTAAGTACCAAATTCCCATTTGCCTCTTTACACAACTTTTCCCAATGATGCCTCTGATGAAAGGAAATGGAATAGCATGTCTTACTGCATGCTCGCTTAGGATACTCTAGGCCCTGCCCATATTTTTAACATCCTAAAATGACTTTTAAAATGGAAAATTCTTGAATTGTGCATCCTAAATATTTGAGAAGAGCGAGGATTGTGCCTCTTTCCAGGGGGAAGCAGTACAATACTTCAATAATTTCCTTCATTTCTAGTCCTGATCAGAGTCTCCTAATTCAAGAGCAGGTATTGACAAGCAACCCATAGTTTTATTTTTTCCAGTCCTTCTTTCACCTTGTCTTTCTACTCTCTCTTTCTAGCTGAAAGTCAAGACCTGAAGCTGGTGGAAATAAAATGACTATACTGCAGTGCTTTAAAATTAACATCGTTCAATTTTGGTTCAGAACTAGCAGACCTCTCTGCATAAGGCATTGAAGCTCTTGCTCTGTGTAACTGTCTCTTGTATAATTGAAATAATATAACCAGATGGCCCATTGAAAAAAAATTTAGAAAAACCCACCACCTAACTCTTACCTGCACTCAGCAGCTAGTGTTTGTCCTAGGCTCAGTAATGAAAAGCAATTCCATCCCCTCAGAACCACATTATCAAGTAGCTTCAGGTTGTTCTTAATCACCTTCTTTTTTTTTCTCTTTCAAAGTTTAGCTTAAATGATTTAACGACACCCATGTTATTTCCTCATAAAGACCATGGAATTGGTACCCATATGCTGTAAGTTAGGACATACCAGAATGGGAAAGTTGAAAATACACATTCCACTGCAGCAGTAACAACCTCTCTTCCCTCCTCCCTTTCTCCTGCACTTTGCCAAACCCTCTTCTCCAAATCCACATAACCACATGGCCAGAGTTATAAAATATCAAGGCCACAGCTGCAATAGCAATCCCAATAAAGTCAAGGCTCAGCCTTCATTTACAGTTGATCCATGGAGTGTCCAGCTCTTCATCTTTTAAACACAAATCATATCCCCCACAAAGTATGTTTCCTATTTAAATAATAAAAGATTATCTACACAAACTCCCTTCTCCCACACCTCTCAATTACAACTCTCCAGAGACAAAAACACCAGTTAGGCTGGGTGAAACTCCTGATTTATTAATAATGTTCTTCAAGAAACAATGCTGATGGCATGCAAAAACCTGGCCTCTCTTTGTAACTGAAATAGTCCCTGATGGGCTAAGCAGGCTAAGCTAGGAGGAACAAGTGTCTTTCCCACAAAATGATGCTTTTTTGCCTTATGATAGCACAAAAAGCCAGGAAAACAACATGGTGCAGAGAGCTAGTATCCCTCCTCACACCATCCTGAAACCAGAAAAGCCAGCCAAATGCATCACCAGCTCCAGGAGGTCCTCTGTCTGATGGGGCAGTATGGGCTTACATACACGGTACAGACAGTCTGGATTAAAAAGTCTCCTCGGCATACCACAGTTGCACTGCCTTGTTCTTGAAATGGGGCAGTAGCTTTCTTTGGGCAGGCCAGGGTGATACTTAGTGCCCTGCTAAAGCCAGACCATACATTTGGTCTACACTAAGCCTGGCTAAGCACGTGCTATCTCTGCATTAAGAGGGTGTTTCAGGCCAGCCAGCATTTTCCTCTACCACAAGCTCCCTCTATTACTGGTGTACTGATGCAGTTAAATATTACAGTGCTTAAGATACCCAGATGGTTTGTATGGTACAAATCCTCGTTCCAGCCTACCTGCAGAGAAAAGCAGACAATTATATTTTCAAGGTGTGCTTTGTATCAGCTTGAGCTAGAAATGGATATTATACCCTAAATGCTAATGAAAGTGACAGACCTTGTGAATCTAAGGAAACTGGGGTCCTGTGAGAAGCATTTGCAGCACCTTTACTTTAATCCAGATCTAAGCACAAAGAAGGTCCTCCAGAAGTATCATGAGGACTGTAGAAAATCTGCAGTTGGTATGAAACTGTTCTCCTCTGCTGAGGCTTATTCACTACTGCTTAGAAAGACTTGTTGTCCAATACATAAAAATATATTTTAACAATTCAATGCCTTTTTTCATTGTATCAATGACTATATTGTCTGGTCTACAAAATTCTCTGCAAATCGGTGACACAATTCAGTAAAAATCTAGCTTGTAGCTCCAGATCTATTTTGAAAATTTCCAGCAAAGAAGCTCACCAATACAGCTATAATCTTCCCTCTCATTCTCTTACTGTAGGCAGCTTCTCTATTTCTGTGCTGCAGTAGCATTTGCTGATATTTCCATGGGGATGTCATATATTAGGTAGCATTAGGCTTTGGTTAGCAATGTATGATACATCTTGAAGCACTTAAATTCTTCTTTAACTTCATTTTGGAGTTAAAATCCTGTTTCATTTAAAAGCTGGAGTCCTGGCTGCTAACTTACCTGAAATAGTGGGTGGCAGGTCAGTGCAATTTGAAATGGCTAGGGCAGAATAGGAAACCATGAAAAATGGAGCAATTACACTGTAGGTCAAGTTTTGTTGTAGGGTGCCGTGGTTTCAATTTGACACTGAAGCATAGCAACAATGCTACTAGGTATGTTCATGTTTTGTTGTTATCTGCCATTTGCAAGCAATATTTGAGGAGGGGGGGCAAATGTAGGAGGCCAATGCAACTCTCTTATGAGATGTGCTTTTTTATTTTTAAGGCAAGCATTGTTAACCTAAATTTTGGAATAAAATCTTCCATATGAAACTCTGAAAGCTGTGAGCTGTTTGCCAGACTCTAGATCAAAGGTGCTTGATGCAATTTTTTTGAAAATAAAAAATGCACATCTGGCCTGAGAATCCATCTGCCAAGTTTTAGCCTAATGAGCTTTGAAATCAGCCTCTTAAAAGTAATCCTCTAGCCCCAGGCTTCTAGTAGAGTTGCTGGACAGTTTTTTATAGCCCAAAAGCACTTGTATTTGGTGCTAGCACATAACTGACACACTCCTGATATAGTGCTGTTTCATGCAAATGAAAATTTAAAAAATTTGTCTCTCATCGTTTACCAGCTAACACACGAAGCCTGGATGTTAAAATTTTAGCACATTAGAACAAGTTAATGTAGCTGTAAGTCCAGCTGTGGAACACACATCAACAGCAATCTGTTTACACAGCACAGCTCTTCACATATTGTACCATTTTTTTGCTTTATGATGTAGACCCAAAATCAGTGTAAAACTTGAGAAAAAAACAGTTACTGAAGCTGTTGTTTGTTGGAAACACCCTTTTGTTCTGCACTTTCCTGACTGCTAGATGGGATGAACTCTGACAGTCAGACAGAAATAAAAGATTCTTGCTACTCTCAGCCCAGAGAGCTGAAGAACTGAGAGCCAGGCAGTCATGGAGAAAGAAGTATTTCTTGCCATGAATAAAGCACAAAGCAGATTAAATAAAACCATAAAAAAAATCTTTTATTATTTTAATCTCCTCTTAAAACGACAAAAGGAGTTCAGAAAAAACTGTTGACTCTAGCTGACACTTTAAAAAGCCAACCAGAAAGGTTGAACATCTTCATATGAACAAAGTTTCCTTGCCCCCAAGCAGGTGAATATGTACTTGTCCAATGATGCTTTTGGCAAGTGCTCCTTGAATGGACGAGCAAAAATTCTTTGAAAATGCATTTATCTCAAAACCACTCAAGTTAACTTCAAGCGAGAAGGTAATTAAGCCTCAGTGCCATTCTAATCAGATCCATAAGGGTAAGAGAATGCACAGAATCTGTATTATTACATGATTATTGCTTCCCCGCCACTATTAAGACTAGAAATGTCTTCTCCTTGGTGCATTTGATATTAGAACTTTAGACAAGATGGTAAGGATTTTGGACTCTGTTGCTTCTACTTTCCAGATTTTCCCTTATTCTGAGGACTGGATCCCCTCAGTCAGATTCCTTAATGGATCCTAGCACAGGTGCAGTTCTCTCAGGTGGTGCTCCCTTTGAATGTGCTACCTTTTCCTGAGTGAAGACAGAAAACAAAAATCCAGACAACATTTGCATATGGAAGAAAAAGAAGGAGGTTGGCATCCTTCTTACTCAGTGTAGATAATACTGCAGAGAGTGGCTCACAGATCCTTTTTCTAGTTTATGAGTTGAAAAAAAGAAAGGAAGAGAAAAGGAGTGTCAGGAAAGGGGTCCAACACCTGTTGTACCATCATGTCTATAGTAAAGAATTTATGATATCGATTTCCAGATTTTAAAAGATTTCAGCATAACTGAATCAAATAAACAGATTCTGTCGCTTAAGGAAATGGCATTCTTGTACAAAAAATTTTTTTTGTTGTTTTCTGTAATGCTCTAGTTTAGAGGCTTGTGCACACCAATTTTAACTACACATTTTCAAATTTATGCTCTTGCCTTTGTATATACATTTTAAAACTTGCATCACAGCTGGTCTCCCTGGGCAGAAGCCGGTGGGAATATACTTTCCCAAATCTCTCTATGTGCATAAGTCTTGTTTATGATCACTTATATGCACAGAGAGCTTTGCCTGACAAAATGTATTTCTGCTGAGGCAAAATAATTAAGTTTCATGATCTTTTGAAGTGACAGAGATGCAATAACTGGCTATTGTCAGAATAATTCAAGCTCTTTGCTTCTCTTTCAGGAGAATTACATTAAGAAGAATATAACTCTACTCCTTTTATCAAAGTTTTAATGTTATTTGAGCACCAGATGACCAAACAGATTTGAAATGGAAAACAAATTAAAAATGAAAAGTTATCCTAAAGAGAAAATATGTAGTTCTGCTGCAGGTGTGTTCAACTTCAAATAGCTAAAATATTGGTGTCACACAGCAGAATTTCTTTATTTCTATACTGGTGTTCACTGTGCTGAATGATAATATCTCTGCTACTACTTATTGCCATCTGCAAGATATTGCTGGGGAAGCTACTGGGTGCAAATGGAAAACATCCTGTTAAAGTCAGGTGTAAAATCTTCCTTGTTCTATAAGGATCTGCAAGAATTTACTCCTTTCAGCATTACTTGCTCAACAGATGTTACATTTAAAATACAGGGATATAGCTATACATATTGCAGTAGGAAACACAGAATCCTGAACTGCCATATCTTGCCATATATAGCAGAACTATCTATAGTTCCAGTGGAGCCTGCACACTATAATACTCTCTGGTGTACCAAAAAAGTCTGTGGAGCTTCCTCAAACTTATGTTGCCAAACAGATAAGAATCCTCTGTCAGGAAACATAGCAATGATAATCTGAATGTCTGCCTATAGAATTTTTCTAAACATTATAAGAGAATTATGCAAAAAGAAGGGCTGGCAAGAGTGGTTATAATTTTTGGAAACACTTATGAACAGTTGTCCCAAGCAGCAATAACAAACATTTAATCTAATTTATCTGATTACATTGATATCGAGTGTCCGCGTTGACAATGATCACAATTTTCCAACTAGCGCTGAACTTGCTCATGTCCACAGAGCATTGCCCTGGTTAAAATCATCTCTGTCTTCTAGTCAGAATGTCTCCTCAGAATGAAGACATCCAGAGTATGCAAGAAGGTGATCTCTTGATTTTCAAGTCCTCACCTTCTGCAGCCCCCACTTGCAACTGGGTCATTCCCCTCCCTTGCGTCTTGCATTCAATCTGTAATGGCAACCATCTATGGTCCAGGCCTGGCCTTTTAAGATTGTCTGTAAAACACCATGAACACCTCTGGCTTTTTATAGAATCACATAATCATAGAATGTATTGGGAAGACTAGAAATAATGGATGTAAATTGGAAGGGGGTAGATTCAGGCTAGATATAAGAAAGAAATTCTTTACAGTGAGGGTGGTGAAACACTGGAACAGGTTGCCCAGAGAGGTTGTGGATGCCCCCTCTCTGGAAGTGTTTAAGGCCAGGCTGGACAAGGCACTGAGCAGCCTGATCTAGTGGGAGGTGCCCCTGCCTATGGCAGGGGGGTTGGAACTAGATGACTATTGAGGGCCCTTCCAACCCAAACTATTCTATGATTCTATGTTGAATTGGATCAGATTGCTTAGATCCTCATCCAGAATGTCATGAAGGGTTGGGCCTCTACCACCTCTGGGCAAGAGCAGCTAGACAGTTGCATTAACTGCTCACCTGGCATTTTAAAGGGTAACAGGAGGTTTACAGTTAGTGGAGTACCATTTACTTTTAAGCACTCTTCCACTTGCATTGCTGATGATATTAACCTTAAAATTTTCAGTGATGCTGTTTCACAGCAGAAGGGATTTATCAATGTCTTCCAGAGCTTTAGGAAGAGTTGCAACAGTTTGCCTTGGAGACTCTTCTTTAGTGAATGGTGCTCTTCCACCTTAGGGTTGACTCTACAAAGGTGTTACCCATCCTTTCCTAGTAAGAACTACCAGAGCTTCCTGGTGTGGAGAAGAACTGCACTTACATCTCCTTGCATCATTTTGGAAACCTGTCTAATACAGGATGCATATGTGAATGGTGGCTGATGATGCAGCATGGATGGGGACAAAAAAAGCATTTCTCCTCATGTTTGAAGTATCTTTGAAAAGGCTGGAGAGACTGAAGTGTTAGCTACTCTTCAAGGATGCACAGGGGACTGAAAACACCTTCTTCGCAAGATTTCACCTTGTGTCAATAAAAAGAGCATCTCCCAAGATGAATTTCCTATGAATATCTGGAAAATGTCACCATCAACTTACAGTTTAGCCAAGGTGTGAACGTACTTATGAAGTTCTCTGTAATTCCTCACTTCCTCTCAAAGCTGAGTGAATGGTCTAAGAAACACATGGACTTCTCAGTGAATAATAAATCTACTGGTTTAGGGGGATCTAAGGAACAGATTTCAGGAAGCAGTGAGGAATAATGATGCTCTATGATGTTTCATCATATTCTGCCCACAAAGAATTTACACATGTTGCCCATGACTTCCACAGTGGATTTGAATTTCCTCCTTGGAAGGAACAGAACTGTCTCAGTGTTAAATTTTTGAGTGATATTAATCCAAATTGTAGTTTAATTAATAGTGTTCTGACATGTGATAATGACTGCATTACTGGTAGGGCTGTCAATACAAATAAGAAGAAATAGTCTAGTAGATAAAATTGCTTGTCTGCAGCATTGTTCTACCATTGCATTTTGTCTTCTGATGGGTACTTTTCCATACTTCCAATCTGCAAGTGACTTGCCTGATTTGAAGGATGTGGAAAATACAGAAACATATACCAGACTGAACATGCTGTGAGAATCTGCATGCATTATTGTCAGAAATTTGAACATTTGTACATTCAGCCTATGGTTACCTGCAGTTTACAACCATTCCAGGCCTTCAGGTACTCTGGCTGTTGAAGAGCCAAGTTAAACAGCTTTGAAGGATTTTTAATGTTTATTAATAATATTTTTGTGCTGGTGTTTGATCAAAATCCAGACAGGGAGACTGTGAGAGTGTGCCTTTCTGAAAGGTATGTAGGCAGAGCATGAGGTGGGTTTAAATTAATTGTTTTAAGCTGACAATGGCAGCTCAGAGTGCAACACAGGCTAGTTTACTCCTCTAAAGGGCAATCAAGACACATGATAATAATTTGAAATTGTATTCACCTTCAAAAAGACTCTCTGAATTATTTGTATATGATTCAGTGTAATTTTAGTCAATGGATGCTTTCTCACAACCTTCCAGAGTGCAGGGTCTTGACTGTACAATGGCAACACCAGTGAAGGATTTCTCCATCCAGCAATCATCTATTTGGAAAGAATCTGCTGCAGTAGATTCCTGCTCAGAAATCCTGATGAGCCAGGATTATAGCTGAGGAACAGCACTGAGAAATTCTGCCAAAATCACACATCTGTGGTGCTAGAATTGTCTGGGACTTCCTCTATAGCTCAGCAGAGAATAACACTTGCAATAAATGATGTGAAGAATAACAGATAGATGACATCTGACTACAGAAACACAAAGGGATGTGCTAAAGGAGTATCTATAATGCTTCTCACTTGATGAGGTTATAACAGCAGCAATGGATTTAAGATGCACCTGGGAAAATCTCTCATTATTATTGGCCAGCACTTCCAAAATTCAGTGGCTAGTACTAAGCTCCTAAATCTTCTTTCAAGTATTTAAAGAAAAATTGTTTAGGTTTTCAGAAGTGGTGAAAAGTTGCCTTACTGCACCAAGCCCAAATCAGCCTAATAAAAAAACTTTCAAAATCATCAATACCATCATCTCCTACAGACATTTCCCTTCTTTACACTAGGAATATGATTCTTGTTCCGTCAGCATTGCCTTATAAAAATAAATCTAGTGGGTTTTTTATTCCTGGGCCCAATCTTTCTTTGGATGGATCCCGCTTGCTTCCACAGTGCTTTCTGAAGCAGGAGCATCAGTATGTGGTGCTACTGTAAAATTGCACTATGACACAGACAAAGACCGAGGGCTGTAAAACTCCCACCTATAACCACGTGTATACAATTAGTGCTTGCTGCCAGGTTATTAGGAACACTAACCAAACAGAGGAAAGTTGTATGTTGAACCAATCTGGGAAGTGAATAAATGGGTGTATAAATTAAAAAACACTCTGAGGTAAAAAGAAAGACCACTAATGTACATTGGGTGGTTTTGCCCTGCATAGCCACTGCTGGGCAGCCTTGGATTCAGATCATATTGTAAAAGGAGGCTTGTAAATAATGAGCTACTCTTTTTTGCAAAATGTGGGTGAATCCTCTCCTTAGGCTGCATCCTGTAGAAGTGGCATGGTAGCCAGGTGGGTACATAGAGGAAAAAAAGTTCTTCACTGAATTACCCTTCTTGTCCCATCAATGCATGGCTGGAATCTAGATTATAAAATCTGTGAAGAGGTTGGTACCACCATACTGTAAAAGTGATGGGATTCATTTGCAGCACAAGCTACAAGATGTAGAGTTATCTGCAGAACGGTTAAGCACAAGGACACAGTTTTCTTCTGCTGGGTTAGGCAATCCCATCCCCAGAATCCCAAATGGCTCTTCTGCCTTTGTGGCCTCCACTAACCCCAACAAAGGTTCCATCTACTGCTTTATGGCCTCTGGGTGAAGAGGCCAAGGACCTGTGCCCTTATGCCCCTTCTTCAGAAAGCTTGCTTTTCTCTGCCTCTATGTGTGAGACCATAGCCCTCATTCGAGGTTTAGGCAATGCCTGGAAAGTGGCAAAGTCCATTTGTCTATTCTGCCTCCAGACTGGAACCGAGACTTGATGGCTCATGGCGGCCTAGGATGAGAGCTGCCTTGGGGTAGTCCTTGCAGCATGAATGAGGGCCATGGACTGAGGTCTCAGGCAGTAGCCCAATGGTGGGACTCAGGTGGCTCAATTCCATTGCCCACTAGGAATCAAGATAAAGAAAAAGCCAAAGCAACAGCTCTCTCCTCTCCCATTTCGTGTAATTCCAAATTGCTATTAACATTTTTCAGATGCCTGTACCCAGTGCTTATCCTGCCGTCCTGATCTTTTAAGTAGTTCCTGATTTTATACTTATCTGCTGGGCTGCTAGGTTTGGAGGGTAAAGCAACAGGTGGTGGAGGTCCTGGGGATATGACATGCCCTGTCCTCTCTTGATAACCATGCAGAAATCGTTCCACTTGTAGGACTTGCACTTTCTAACAACAGTATGAGCATCCACCCACACACCTCTGCTCTCCCTTCTAGACACTGCAAAACCTGCAAGAAAGCACATACTGCATCCTGAGTCCTACCTCACTGTAGAGTGTTGTGTATGCAGAGATAATGCTGGATATTAGGAGCAGGTGAAATAGGGATTTAATTCCTTGTTTTGCTTCTCAGGAGACTGAGCCAGATAGCAATGGTCTGGAGGCTTTATGAGCTGGAAGATACTCATCTACACTGAGAAAAATTCCTGGACATGGACTTCTGGATAATCTTACTGGGAAATTGACACTTTTAAAATACCAGTCTTTAAGGTCTTATGCTTCAGCTCCCTTTATAATGATGATTGCAGCAATGATTCTCTCAGATGTTTCATAATGAGAGCTTTCTTCCTTTATATTTTCCAGAAAAAGGAAGGTATGAAGCTGTTTTTTTAAAAAAAAAATTGACTGAAACAAGCTACTTGTAAGGCTTTACTTATCCACTTATCTGATCATCTCCACTTATCACCTCTTCCAGAGACAGAAATATCCCACCTTGTCTATGGGAATTATTCCTATAGGAAATAATTTGCATACAGACAGAATGTGATCTCTTCCCTTTGTCCACTCAAAGCATAAGAGACAGTTTCTGCTGACAGCTGTGGTCAGAAGCCAATGCTGAGCAAGACAATCGGTGTGCTCATTCATGAGAAATCTGCATGTATTGGCTGGTTGCCATCAATTCCTCACTTTGAATAATTTGTTCTGTGGTCCTGAAGTTAAGTGCCTACTTGATGGGTCCAAGGAAAATCTTTCTGATAATTGTTGCAGTGAGCTAATTCAACAAAACAAATCTAAAAGCCATCTTCCTCATGTAATTAATCCATATCTTATTACTTATAGTAAAATTTTATTAAAACAATTCTGTTCATAAAGATTCATATAGATACTGGACAAAAATATGTATTTGTTCTAGTCCTGAAGCATAAAAATGTATGATCTAAAGCAACATATTTACTACAAGCAGAAGAAAGACAAGCAAATGTTTATTTCTTCTGTCAACACTAATACAGAGTCCTTTTGGTTATTTCTTTAATCCAAACAGCTTCCCGGTAAATCCAAGACATGAGGCCTTTCTGTAATGACTTGTCAAGAGAAAGGTTCCAGAACTTCTCTACAAACACAATTAAGTTGTCAAAGACAAGTCTTGTACTGGAATTGAAACTATAAACCTTTCATCTGCTCCTACTCTACATCAAGCAGCAGGAAAAGAGGCCCTCCTATCTAATAGTCTTAATTACCAGAGCACTGCAGCCTTTGAGCAAGACAGAGCCAATGATAGCAGACCTTGTGCTCCAGCCCCAGAGTGGGATCAACGTGATGAATGGGAATCTCTGCCTGAAGTATCACAGCAAAAGCAACAGCTTCAAATGTCAAATTAAGTGCCTAACACACTGTTGGGGCTACACAAATATATAATATTACCCTTTGCTTTGATCTGCTCATACTGGAATGAGCAGTATATTGAAGGCTTCATTATAATACATCAAGTTTGCCAGTAATGACCACCCCTTTCCCACATATATGCATGGCAGGTTGGTGGCTTTTCCCTTCTACAATGCCTCTGTTATTTCTGTTGCACTTGGGGTAGGAGAGATAGATGCTGTAGGTGCTAATGCTCTTAATTTCCTTGAATCCTGGCTAGGAAAGATAACTGAATCCCCAGGGAGAGTATGAAGTTTAGTTTTTCTTTTCAAACTACTCAGGCAGCAGGTAAATCAAATGTGGCAGGTGGGTGTTCCATTGCCTCAGAACAGCAGTTCCTTTCTGTTTGCCTTAGGGAAAAATACTCAAATAGCTACAATTATTAAAGGTTATAATTGCTCCATAGGTATCAAAAAGGGTAGTGGTAAGGCTGGGTACTGAAAAATTACATAGAAGGTGTAAAATAAGGAAATCTTAGAGGACTGCACAAAGAGGGACTGGCTTGACTACAGTCTGTACACTTCTTCAGTTTCCATGTGAAAGAATACTATTAAGAAAGAAACAGGAGAAGGGTTGTCAACCATTTAAACCCTCCCCTCTGTAGTGTTTGACTAAGGGCCAAGTGTCTAATACAGGCAGCCTTCCCTGGGCAACATGGGAAGAGAGGGACGTGATCCTTATGGGACAGTGGGGCTTAGGGCCCTCCATTCTCCTATCCTACGAACAGCCAGACAAGCTGCAGCCATCACCCCTGCTCCCTGTCCTGCCAAAGTGCATGGCACAATTAGCAGGCTCGTGCAAATCCAGCTCACACAAGCTGAAATAATGAGGGATGACTGGAGGCTACCAGCAGTTATATGGGCAGGAGTGGCCAGAAAATTACAGCTGCCTTGGAGAGTAGCAGCCAGCAAGCAGAAATGGGAGCTGGGGCTGCATCACAGAAAGAAGATGTTCAACCACAGATGAGATGCCCTTTACTGGATAATCAAAATAATACTTGGTAAAACAATGTATCAGAAAGTTGAGATGTAGCAAGCCTACATTTCAGGATGCCTGAAAAGCCTTCAAGAGCAACAGGAAGGTACTTTGGCTTGTGTGAACTGCCAACAAACAGCACAGAGACCCAGTTGTTGGCAGTCATGGCTGACAGCATGAGCTAATGCAGGAATGGGGTCTGGCCTTTGCTAAGGTATCCTATTCTGTAGGAGTGAAATAACTGGAACAAGCAATGATGTTTTTCACAAAGCTCCAAACAAATTCTTCAAAGGCAGGGAGCAAGAGGGAGAAAGATTAAAAATTAAACCAATCTTAGTTATCTTTTTTTAAAAAGTGGCTATGACTGAAATTGGAGACTCAGATACACTGTTGCAGGGATATTACTGTAATTTTCCATCTGAAACAGAAGGCAAAAGACTTATAGAAGCACAATAATGTGAAAGCTTTTTCCACATAAGTCTGTGTGCTCAAGAGATACTTAACAGTTTGGCTGCACATCAGAAAAGCAGTACAAGAAAATCTTCCTGAAGTTTCACACAGCACTGCTGTTGTCTTCAGTGCCTTGGATAGAGGTTTTATAAGTGGTATATGATTAGTGACGTAAAGTATGTCTCATTTCTTGCCTTTCACTAAGATTGTAATGGAAAAGGCAATGGGCACTCAGCAGAAGCTTTGCCCTTCTGTGCTCCCAGGAGCACACTCTTCTCCTGGTTCCCCAAATGGCAGATGATAAGGACCCAGTCTGATCAGAAAACTGTGAATTCAACACTGAAAGCCCTTTCACTGCAAGCATTTTTTGGGCTTCTCTTTGACTCCTGATGGAATTCACATGTTCTAATGGATATTGTCTGTGAACTAAAAAAACATGTAAGGCTCTCTCAGTTACTCTTAGTCACTACAACTTCTAGAGCAACACCAAGCAACTGCAGAAGCCATGTCGGACAATGGAAAACTTACTTAGTGAAGGGAAAATGAAGTTACCTGGCTCTGTATTAAAAAAGAGATACACTATGTTAGCAGCCTGCTTTGGCTCTGTTCTTAGTGAGACCCATCTGTACTGAGGGATCTGAGAACCCTTGAAAGAAAATAATTTGTAATCTCAAAAACTCCTTTACACTTTAAGGGCAAAATGTCAGATCTTACTTCAACAGTTCTGTTCTCAGAGTCAGAATCTGAGTCTACCATTAGCTGTCTCATATCAAATACACATATAACACAGCAATTTCCACTCAAAACAATTAGATGCATTTTGATCCAGGTGGAATGGGCAGATCACCTATGTATTTCCTTTTCCCTCTTCCATTCTTTCAGTGAATAAGATGTTGTATGGTAATTAAACAAACCTGCAGTTGGTAGATTTGAGAACAGAAGATAAAACTGTGATAGAGTTCTTGTTTCAGCTGACAACATCTGAAAAGTATTCAAAGGTATATGGATTTGTAATCTGATGTTATGTTGATATGACTTACGGTGTTACATTTCTAACATCAATTGGATGCCACCTGGACAATTAGATAATACCTAATCAGAGCATGGTGGTATCAATACTCACAGCAGTATTACAAGAAAGAGTCTTGCAAGAGTTAAGTCCAGTAGATAGTTTCTCCAAGACTTTTCACCAGGACATGATGAGTAAGGATTCTTCATTTTCTTGCTTAAGCACGGAAAGAAGAAATCAATAGGGGAAAGCTGTAAAAGAGGAAAAAGAAGTACTTGATAAAAAGTGAAAAATGAGAAAACTGGAAATTTCAAAACTTGCCCACTGACCACTTCCATCAACATATCAGAATGTCATCTGCTTGTCCTACAGGAGCTGGCTTGAAGATAACACTACTTGAGAGCTACAGTAATGAACTGTAGGGTCATTTCCCTAATGAGTCAAAAAAGCCAGGGATCCCTGAGCAATAGTCTGTTTGGCCAAAATGGAAAGCTGCGGTATTCCCACACCTCCTTCTAGATGTCCATCTCCTTCATGGTAAACTTGCATACCTCTGACAGCCACCTGCTTTCAAACAGGGCATAACCAACACCTTTAAGGGGTTGCCTGCATCTGAATAACTGAATCATAGAATGTCAGGGATTGGATGGGACCTCAATACATCATCTAGTCCAAACATTACTGAGGTCACCCCTCAGTCTCCTCTTCTCCAATTTAGAGACCCAAGTCCCTCAGCCTCATCTTCTAAGGGAAATGCTCCAATCCCTTCATCATCTTTGTGGCTCTGCGCTGGACTCTTTCAATCAATTCCTTGTCCTTCTTGAACTGAGGGCCCCAGGACTGGACAGAATATTCCAGATGTGGTATCAGCAAGGCACAGTAGAGGGAGAGAAGAATCTCTCTCGACCTACTAACCACACCATTCTAATGCACCCCAGAACACCATTAGCCTTCTTGGACACAGTTTTCCATGCAAAAATTTTAAGATGAAACTCACCAGTAATATGAAACTGACAGTCAAGTATCTAAGGAATTATGGTCATCTGAGCATCTGCGCAATCCTTTTTTTAAGAGAATGCTATATTGAAGCAGAGGAGTAACATGAAAGTGAGAGTCTTTGTGGATGATATGGAATCTTAGATTTTGGAAGGCCAGAATACTTTTCTTTTTGAAAGGAGATCAACAGGTTTTTGTTTACCTGGTTTTTATTTTATTTTTTGTTTACCACATTTATATTCAATTAGACTGAATGAGTACAAGTCTATGGGGCCAGATGGCATGCATCCCAGGGTCCTGAAGGAGCTGGCTGAGGTGGTTGCTGAGCCACTCTCCATCATATTTGAGAAGTCGTGGCTGTCAGGTGAGGTCCTGGATGACTGGAGGGAGGGTCATGTCACTCCCATATACAAGAGGGGGAGCAGGGAGGACCCGGGGAACTACAGGCCGGTGAGTCTCACCTCCGTGCCTGGGAAGATCATGGAACAGATCCTTCTGGAAAACATGTTTCATCACATAAAGAATGGGCATGTGATCCGAGACAGCCAGCATGGCTTCACCAGGGGAAGGTCATGCTTAACTAATCTTGTGGCCTTCTATGATGGAGTGACTGCAATGGTGGACGAAGGGAAGGCAACTGATGTAATTTACCTGGACCTGAGCAAGGCCTTTGACATGGTCCCCCACCACATCCTTATCTCCAAATTGGAGGGAAGTGGATTTGATGGGTGGACAACTAGATGGATAAGTAATTGGTTGAAAGGTCGCAGACAGAGGGTGGTGGTCAATGGCTCT
>VZTY01026003.1:0-12370 GCA_013400935.1 Turnix velox | reverse complement strand
CAGGTGCAGGACCTTGCACCTGTCAAGGTCCCTCAGCAGATTTTTGTAGAAGTTTAATTTCCACTGCATAATACTGAAGGACTAGCTTAAGGGGAAGATGGGACTCCTGGATTTTCAGATGGCTCTGTCCTGGGGGCTAGTACTCCAGAGGATAAGTTTAAAAAGGAGCTGTTTTGAAATTGTATCTTTATTCTGGTCCTGCAGAAGATCACAGGAAGGTAAATTAGTTGAATTCAGGACTGCTGATAAGCTATCTAATGCTTCAGGGAAGCAAATATCTGCTTTATGATTCAGCAAAACCAAAGTTGTGTATTCATTTTATGCTCTTTCATGTAATAGAGGAATAAGAGGTTTTATCTTTAAGTGAAATCTGGTTCTTTGGAACATACCTGTGATACTTTTCAAATCTGCAAGCTATGTGCTAACATCTGATGTTTCTATGCAGATGACTTGCTGGCTGGGGTTTTTTTTTTAGCTAACACATTCAAGATGGTTCTTTGTCACTGTTTAGTTTTAACTGCCAGGATGGCTCAAAAGCTGAAATGCTTTCGTGCTGGGACTGCTCTCAATACTACCAAAGGCGTGTCAAGTTTTTCTGCTGTTGAGAGTTGCTAGTAAAAGTCTTGGAGCATGTCTCAGCCAGCTAGAAAGCATTTGAAAATCTCATCCAAGAAACAGAATATTGCAGTCTGTTATTTTTATGGGCTAGTGGGTGGATTTACAATGCAGTTCAACAAAATAAGATCTTGCATATGCTTTGGAGACTCTATAGTAATTCTGCTTCCTTGAGAGCTCAGCTATTACTTTGAATTTTTGTAAACCCTCTTAACCTATTCCTCAAATGGAAATTATCAATTTCAGTGTGGGAAAAGCTGATCAGGCAGTAAATTGTTGTTAGCAACAGCCAATGTGTCATTTGACTGCAGAGATAAACCATCAGGGTGATGCAAAGATGAATGAGTGATACATTTGGAGCCATAACTCCAAAATTATTGCTTAGTTAGTTATGTGTAAATAAAGAATTTTAAACTTTGAAAACAGATCCCAGTGAATTTTAGGACTGTGATATTTATTAGGATGAATGAGCAATTCTACTGAATGTTTCATGTGCATTTGAGTGATGATGACAAACAAAATACTTCTGTGTTCTTTCTCCCCTTCTTTTCCTACTCACTGGACTTCAAATCTGGACAGAGGCTAAAGAAACCCTCTAACATCTCAGATGCTCTGAAACTTAGTCCCAAATGCTGTGCCCAGAGTCTCATGGAATACTCAGGACATTCATAACTTTCCCCAGAGAGGATCTATATCTCTGTACTTCATTTTTGAAAGACACTATGTCTGTTAGTAAAACAAATAAAATATCTGCATAATTGATTGTTCTACTTTTGGAGTTAATACCTCAACCAATACAGAACAGAACATCTTAATTTAGCATTCAGGTATTGAAAACTTGGCCTTATTTTCCTAATTACAAAATAACATGATAATTCAGGTTATTGAAGATGTGATGTAATGCTGTCTGCCTAGCTTCTGCTTACCACAACCTTTCAGGACAATGATAGGACAATGGGGGACCCAATCCCTTATTCCCAAGAAATATGACAGTAAATTACTAAACTTTCATCCTCATGTGATCTGTATCGTGTGTCTTCCCAGAAAAGGTTAAAATGGACAATTTAGTGAACCAAGAAACCTTTAGAACCAACTTTTAGGAAACCAAATTTCATAAAATAATGCCTTTGCTTACTATCTGGAAGCTGAAGTTTTGTGGTTCTATTAATGATATAATTTATGCTCAATTAGCTGTTACCAAACTTGCTGTTTTTGAAGGAAATGCTTATGTTGATGTTCTGAAACTTTCTGCTGCTTTTACTCCTCCTTTCTGGTCCAGAAAAGGAAGATTCAGTCAGATGGACAGAATTTACTGGGTAGATACTGTAAATTCAGGCAAGTATGAGAAGCAAACATCTGAAAGTGCTTCAGATTTTTTTTGTGGGTCCAATATGTCCTATCAGATTGTCCTAATAAGCACAGATAAGTAGTAAGAACAGCTCTTACTATTTGCCAGCTGTTTTTTAGGTCCTTTTGTTCCCTTCCTCCTTCCTGCACAGGAGAAAAAACTTTTGTTTTTTTTAAATGGAAATATAGCCAATAAGAAGCACTATTACCCTGGTCTTCCAGGATGTTTACTCATGAGTTAAAAAAAACAAAAAAACCCAAAAAAACCAAACTGAACAGATCCCAGGGTTTAGTTTTGATTTATAAAGAAAAGCTGTATCTCAAGGAGAGTTTTGGGAGACGTCCTGCCTTGCATCACCATTTACAAGAATTAAGATGCATTTAAAATAGACAAAATTCTGTCTTCAAAGTATCTTTTCAACTATGGATAAAAGTCAGACCTGCCAGGGTGAATTATCTTTATCCAGGATGAGATTCACTCTTCACCTTAAATGCTACTGTTCTTCTCTGCATTTCCTGAGCTTCAAACTGATCTCAGGAGCAGGGGGGGTTCTGTAGAGAGCTGGTAATTTATTTTACCTACTCTTTAGACCAAAGCAAATTTAAAAGGAGAGAAAGTGGAGTTCTTTTTAGTATTTCCTTTATGTCTGTGCAATGCAGCCAGGCATGCAAGTTGTTCATAGCATGTGACTTCCTAGATTTCACAGGGCATAGAGCAAGCAAGTAAATAGTGTCTAAACCTACCAGTGTTTTATGTCCATGCTTAGAAATGCTCAGAGTCAAACCTTTTAGCTAGAGGGTGATCACAAACACCATTATTTCTGTGTAAGCTACAGTTTCAGTCTCAATGAACTGCTTCCCCCCTTAAAATTCAGGTGATATATGTGTTGACTTGTATTTATATTAATTCCTTACATTTGTCATCAATTTGCTATATAAGTCAATAAAAAAGTTTAAAAGAAGCTGTCTGAATTTTTAGGGAGTTTGTTTAATGCCTTGCATGAATACCAATTTATAGAAAATCTTATCTTCTACATTCAAGGATGACTTTAAAATAACTAGTAAACAGATTTTAAAATCTGTAATCCAGTGGATAGCTGAAAGAATGTAAGATTTTCATAGAGTTTGACTTACTGTGTCACAAAAGCTGTGGACAGGAGAGAGTCTTTAATCATTGAGCATATGCTTGGTGCATATTGAGCGGGTGAAACAGTGAAAGAATGAAGAATCAGTAGCTCATGAAAATTTTAAAATAGACTAAATTTCTGAGTTTGTTCATGTCCCTTTCCCTGCACTGTACAAGAGGTAAAATGTGCAAAGGAATATGTAAGAATTGTCCAATGGATATAAATGCTCAATGGATACAAAGCACCAGAGAGCCACAAGAATGGCATGTATTGATATAGTATGTGGAATATGTGGATTTTGAAAGTGCTGATGATACAATGAAAAGTCTGCATGAGAAGCAGTGCAATGAAATTAGTTTGCACCTCAAGATATTGATGGTCAAAATCTGCCCTGCCCTGAAAATGTTGATTTAGAGTAACACCAACATATTTCAAGGTTCAGGATACAACAGGAATGGAAGAAAATCCATCTTCAAAGGAGGATTCAAAATAGCTTAATAAACAGTGGAGCTGCTAAAACAAGATTCATAATTGTCTCCTACATGCTTGACTGCAGGTGAAAGGCAGCTCTGAGACTGTTTCTGAGAACAGTAAGATCTTTGTATATTTTTAGCTGTCAGAAATGGTCTTGAGGTGTAGTGGAACTGAAGGGGAAGAAGCTGAAATGAAGGGATGTTACAGAAAATTTTGAGCAGTATGTAGATGGTTTAGACTATGGGAAAGACACCTGGGGAGCCCATAAGGAATGGAGACTTTTTAGTGGCTTGGTTGCTTTAAAACCTAAGGAGGAAAAAGTAGCTGTGTACATCAGCTTGGTGAAGAGAAGGCTCAGGGGGGACCTCAGAGGAGCTTCTCAATACCTTAGGGGGGCTACAGAAAGGCAGGGGTAGGACTTTTGAATAAGATATGTAATGGGAGGACTAGAAATAATGGATGTAAATTGGAAGGGGGTAGATTCAGGCTAGATATAAGAAAGAAATTCTTTAGGGTGAGGGTGGTGAAACAGTGGAAGAGGCTGCCCAGAGAGGCTGTGGATGCCCCCTCAATCCCTGGAGGTGTTTAAGGCCAGGCTGGACAAGGCACTGAGCAGCCTGATGTAGTGAGAGGTGTCCCTGCCTCTGGCAGGGGGGTTGGAACTTGATGATCTTTAAGATCCCTTCCAACCCAAATATTCTATGATTCTATGAGGTGAACTGAATGTGTGCTCACTTTTGGTTGTCTTTTCATGGATTCTGCCAATCTATGAGTTAGCTGAACATTTTTCTGATTCTATCTGTGATTGTTTAGGTAGTTGTTTGCAGTTATTAGTGCCCCTCAATTGTACTCTGCTTCCCAAAGACCTAAAAACCATGTGCCTTGGTGTATGAGTCCTTGTGGAGAACAACTTGAAGTCGTCTTTGTCTGGTAAACTGGGCAGGAGAAGGAGGTCAGAATTCTGTTAGTCCCTCTCAATGTTATACAGACAAACTTTTCAGTTGGATCCCATGGCTGGGCTGAGTGGTCCAGGGCTGTTTTTCTCCATTTGTCATTCTGGGAGCAGCTCTGTTTTCAAAGCTGAAGGCAGATGAGTGACTGCTGCTCTAGATGGGAACTGACAAGTTTGAAAACATGTCAACGTGTGTACGTTTTTAATTTCAAAGGCATCACACTAGCATTAGAGAGTTGTTTTAATTCTAGAAGCAACTTTGTAGAACCAGACAATTCCCTGAGTACCTACTGCAGCACAAGCACTTTGATAAAAACACAAACCCCTTTTGGACACTTAATTTGTAATCAAAGTAGAGTATTCTTGTTCCTGTTGCCTTTTAGACTAATTAATTACTTCATGTTGCTCTCAGGACTAATTCTGACATTAAGTATACCAGTTGCAGAACATTAAGGTGGAAGGATCTGTTGTGTAATAACTGGCTTTTGAAGTTTAGTCCATAGAGTTTGGTGAAGTTGAAACTGAAGATTATTCTAAATGTATCCTATTAATAGGGGTGCTGCTAGGAGACTGAGCCTGAATTCTCTGTACAACAGCTGATATGTCTTCTGAAATATGTTTGGTGTTGGTGCTTGTGTTGTAAATTTGGACATTAATTCTCTCCTAAGCATGCAACTGAGATAAAAAGGTGGAAATACTCAGCATTGTTAAACAAATTCATGGCAAAACCCAAGCTGTTTATTTTTTCAGTTGCTATTGCTAGACAAGTGATTGTCACTGCTTCATTCCAGGCTTCACTAAGGATGTGTTTTGATTCCTTGTCAGTCTATCAGTATTATTGTTTGTGGGCCATAAATCTTGGAAGTACAACCTTGGGATAGTACAGAGTACTGCAGAGTACAGAATGTTTCTGGGTTTAATTGATGACTCCGTCAATCTCTCCTCAGAGCAAAAGAACAGAAATAGCATCTGCTGAAGTGATAAACCAAGGTCTTGCAGCAGCCACTGGCTTGTGAACTTGCAGAGTTTCCTTTATAAGGAGGGCCCTTTCCTGAGCACTCTGTGTGTTGCTTCAGGTCTTTGGGGAGCCGCTGAGGGCCTCTTGCAAGTGACACTGGTGGGGTTTGTCTTGTCTGCTGCCATCTTTTTATTGTTTTTCTGACTGGGAATAATGAGCTTTTAGTTCTGATGCTTAGTGAGATTAGCCCTTATATAAATGGCCCTCACATAAAATTCAATAGAATGATAAAGTTCCTTAATTAGTCACACATCCATAGCAGACTATATGAAAACTAGAAGTGAAAACTATAGATGGAAATGCCTGAGTATGCTGTGTGCTCTTATTTTAGAAAGCCTAGTTTTAGTTTGTGTGTTTTCATGTGTTTTATGGATAACGTGAAGAAGTCTGAGAAACCTGAAAAATGCTTCTTGAGCAAGTCCTAATCATCTTAGAGATTAAAAAAGTAAAAGAGAGTAAAAAAAAGTTCACCTCTACAAAAAGAATGAAAGTTTTTTATTCTATTAGCTTGAGTTTGAAATAGCTGTGTCTGCTTAGACAGCACTTGACAATAAGGACTTGCCTGCAAGAGGTGAAAAACAACCCAAATAATGATCAGAGCTTGGATGCTGCTTGAGTGATTCAGATGTCAGTATTTCAAGCTTCTCAGATATCTGCAAATGTTGAACTCTGAGTTGTTGATTTTAAAAGGCATTTATATTGGGCAACTTCTTATCTGTCTTCACTATTTTCGGTATTCAAAGCAAAGATGCCCAGATTGAATGTGAATACTATATAAGGCTATTTACTAATTTTAGCCTGCTTCGTAAGGAAATGCCAAGCTTCTGTGATTGCCCAGTGGAATAACTTCTGAATTTATTGGTCAGCTTTAACCACATTTTGAAAAGAGAGAGAGAGAACACCCTGGAAAAGCCTTGCTGCTTCTGAAATAGAAGTGTGACACAAATGGATGTCTCTGCCTGGGAGAAAGCAGCATGTGAGCAGTGTGAGCAGAATTCAACTGTTGCACATCAGCTGCCAGCAGCTGACCAGTGAAGTGGCTAACATGGACCAGGGGTCACTCTACATCTGCTGAGCTCCTGGCTGCTTGTGCATGCTGGAATGATTGTAGGGATGTGGGTGGTTATTAGTAGGAAGGGGTGAATTGGTGAGAGGATGGAGGATGCAAATAGGAAATAAAACTTCTTCACTTGTGTGTCTGTGAAGTAATCTGTGGGCTGTGTTTTGTTTTCCTTATCACCTGAATAAATAATTTTATTTTGTTCTGTACAATCTGCCTTTATGAAATGAGGTTGCTAACAGAAGCCACTTATTGTGTCCCTGCCTATGGCAGGGGGGTTGAAACTCGATGATCTTTAAGGCCCCTTCCAATCCAAACTATTCTATGATTCTGTGATTTTCCCTGTTCATGCTCATGGAAAGATTTTTCCCTATTTTATGTGCATGTAATTTTTGAGTGAGAAGTTGCTTCTCACTTTTTCTAATGCCTTTTAGGAGCTTTTAGGAGTCTTGCTTCTGTTCACTCATGAAAAATCTCTACAAGCTTGAGAAATGATTGGTTCACTAGCAGTATCTTTTTCTAGTTCATACAGCATCTTTTCCCTTTAATGCTTGGACTTAAGCAATAATAATATTATATATTGGTCTACTACATGTTATATACTTCTGTATAATAACACATATTTATATGTGTAACAAATATGTGTTATTTGCTTCTGTTTATATATGAATTTTATACACACATATTTCTAAAGCAATATATGAGTTGAGCTGTGAGAAATACCTGAGAATGTCAAATGGGACTAAGTAACAGAAAAGAGAGTACCTGAAAACTGAAACAAATTTCCTCTAAAATATAGCTGTGATCCTGTGTTGATTTTCTTTGGGGCTCATCTGACTGCTTGAAGTCAAAGAAAATGAAGTGCTGTGTGATTTGATGTTGCAGGGAAGAATTTCTTGGGTCATCAAATCCAGCCCTATGAAAAAAGCACTTTCAACTCAGTTGATAGATGTACCTGCCCTTTATCTTGTGTCTTGAACTGCTTCAAATGTCTGAAAGTTTAGATGTCTTGCTTTGAATGTGAATGGAAGATTTTATTGTTGGTTCTAAATTATAATCTTGCTGGCTCTGTCATGAGCTTTGCCATCAGTGACACAAGTACAGATAAGATGTGATGAATGAGTGTTTATATGTGTTTTTTCCCCAAGCAACTGCAGCTTGCCACTGTCAGACAGAAGGTTGAGCCTGCTGAATTTTTACTGTGATATGATTCAACTATTTTTTTTCTTAAAATCCTTTAACTTTGAAGCAGAGGAGAGGATGCAGGGGGGCTGGAACTCGATGGTCTTTAAGGTCCCTTCCAACCCAAACTATTCTATGATTCTATGTCCTGCACTACCAGACTGCTGAAATGGGGGTAGGAGGAATTCTGCAATTTCTAAGCAAAGCATTCCCATTGCCTGAGGAGTAGAGATTGGTCTGCCATACACTGTTTCCCATTATACTTGCTCAGCTTTGGCAAAGGCTTTCTTCCTTTGTCATGCACATGTATCAAAGAATATCTGTGGAAAGGAGAGGCTGATCACTCACACTTGTATTTTGAATGAGAACTGGGAACTGTGCAGAGAAATATGTTGGAGGTTCATGACACACAACCTCTTCAAAATGTGGATACCTAGATTTGAATCTAATGCAGCAGTGGTGCCACAGAATGATTTGCTGACTTCCTGATCTTGTGTTTCAGATAGCTGAAGGCTGTTAGTCATTTGCTCATTGCATGGTGGCAGTGACAAAGTGAGCTACTCTTGAGGCACCTACTTGCCAGGATGCTCAAGTTCTGCAAGACCTGAGATCTCTTCTGCAGCCATGACCTCTGCTTGGTGTTTTTGTCTGTCTTTGCCTACTTTAAGTGACCTCAGAGTAGCTTCTCAATACCTTAGGGGGGCTACAGAAAGGCAGGGGTAGGACTTTTTAAGAAGATATGTGATGGGAGGACTAGATATAATGGATGTAAATTGGAAGGGGGTAGATTCAGGCTAGATATAAGAAATAAATTCTTTAGGGTGAGGGTGGTGAAACACTGGCAAAGGTTGCCCAGAGAGGCTGTGGATGCCCCCTCAATCCCTGGAGGTGTTTAAGGCCAGGCTGGACAAGGCACTGAGCAGCCTGATGTAGTGGGAGGTGTCCCTGCCTATGGCAGGGGGGTTGGAGCTCCATGATCTTCAAGGTCCCTTCCAGCCCAAATCATTCTATGATTTTTTTCTGAGCATGTCATATCTAGATTTCTGCATTTTTATGAATCTGGGTGAGCAACTCTGATTAATACAAAACCAAACTAAAGCAATTCCATTCCCCAGTGACTTTATGCTGTCAGCTACTTTGAGATCTGCCAGTTGGCCACACTGTAATTCATTTAACATGTGCTTTATTGACACATGAACCCGATTTGTAGTCAGTTACCTTGAAAACGTAACTACACAAGTAACTCTACCACCCAAACCAGTGATTTCAAATTCTGAAACAAGGTTTGTTTGGATATCAGCATCATAAAGCCCTTGAGATTAGTTGAATGCCTGTCTTTTAATAGCAACCTATAAAAATTTTTTGTTTTCAGCCTGGCATTGATGTTGGACAAACGAGGCTGCAGTTCTACTTTAAGGGTTAGCATGAGCTTAGCTTCTGGATCATTTTTTATGGATACCATAGAGAATTGCATCCAGTTTTTATCCTGCACTGTGAGATCTACATTTCAAAATGAACTCATTCTAGGCTGAGGATCTGTTGGTAGTGTTACAAACTCCAAACAGACTGGAAAATATGAGGATGACACAATATGTGTTGCGTGATGAAAGTGTTTCAAATAAATCACAGACTTCTGCCTTCCATCAAGACACTGATGACTCTTATAATGTGCTTCTGTATTCTGAGTGCTGGTCACAGGTCAGCAGATCTGGTAAGACAGTGTTTGTAATTGATGTCATTGTGTCTGCTGTGATTCGCAAGTCTGGTTACTTGTGTTTTTCTTCTTGTTAATGAATGCTTCCAGATAGGAATCCTCATTGCAGTTTAGCTGAAGTTAATGTGCATCTCTTAAATCCTTGAACTCTTTGTCAAGGGAAGAAACTCACCTGGCCTCCTAGTCAGAAATTCAACTGCAGATTTTGGCACAATCTCTTGCTTTAGATTCTGAAGTTTAACAGCTGTTGCAGCAGCTTCCCAAGACCCAGTATCTTGCAAAGGGGACTTCTATGGCAGGGGGGTTGGAACTCGATGATCTTTAAGGTCCCTTCCAATCCAAAATATTCTATGATTCTATGATCACACACTTTGAGGACTTGGGAGGAGAAGTAGAATTGATTAGATGAGATGGCTTTTTCTGCTTGGATGATTGTACTGAAGAAGTTCCAGAATATTCAAGGCCTTGCATGTGCAGATTTCTATCGCTGAACTGTAATTTCAGAAGGATCTGTTACACTAAGGGAAGATCTGCATAGCATCTAAAATATGGTCTATTTTATTTTTTTATAAATCCAGCTTTACTAATCTTAATCTGACTTTGCTAATCTTACTAGCCTTTAGCAGAATTGGAAAAGGCTGTTCTGAAATAAAAAAAAAACCAACCCAGCAGTGCAAACTCACATTGGAAATAACTTCTTGAAGCCAGTTGGTTTGCAGTTAACACCTTTTACATCAGATCTAACTTCTGATAACTTTGAATTATCCATTACTGATGTCTTTATCAAAGTAGCCATGCTATAAGGCAGAGGAAGAGCTATCTGCTCACAGCAGGAATAATCCAATTGATGGTCCACGAGCATGCTGCTGCTCCATGTTCAGCTGCCTTTCTTCCCAGAATGCCCCAGCTTTTTTTTACCCCCATATTGGCAACAAAACCCCCACTTGTTTAGGGTGTTTGTACAGTTAGAAAAGGGGGATGGAACTAAACTCCACAGTGTGCTCAATATTATATCAAAGTTGAACCATGGATATAATCTCCTTTTGCTTTAAGGAGTGTAATGAATATTTATTTTGGCAAAATGAGAATGTCAGCAGAACAAATGCAAGAAATAGTTTGAGATTTCTTTTTATTCCTTTTAGTTCCTTTGAGGTTTTCCTTTAAGGTTTCATTATTAACAGTGAAAGAGCTAACTTACTCAAGGGCAGAATTGTGCACTGAGAGTCATAAATGTGGTTATGAAAACAATTTTTTTTTCCTCTGTGGTACCCCAGATAGCTTGAATTTTAACCCTGTAAAGCAGGATCCATGAATCGGGCCATATGAATTTTTGCTGATAAGGTTTTGAATTAATCCTATTTTGTACAGACCTGTGCTTGCAGAAGCTTAAGGAAATTCATCACAGTTGCAGATTGTTTTCCAAGTAATATCCTCATGGACTAGGAAGCCTATTCTTTTATGACAGATGCATAAAGGTTTTGCTTAACTTCAATTTTGAGCCACTCCATCTCTAATCTCTGTTGCTGGGTTTTCAAGTAGGCTTTGGCAGCCTGGCTGAACTGCAATAGTGCTGACACTGAAATCACCCAGCATGGTGTTGGGGGCAGGGATGTTCGAGGAGGTTCATTGTAGACACAGCTTGGATTTTCCCTTCCCTTTGATACAGCTGAAACTCTTACTTCCTGCACTGACAAGCTGTCGGTGTGATTTTTTGAATATTTGGCTGGAAGATAATATATAGCAAAGTAATTCCACTGTAATCCTTAAGGTTGGGATAACAAATACCATCCCTGCTGTACAGGCAGCTGGAATTATTCAGAAGGTGCAAAAGGGCTTAATGTTCTGAGGAGCTGCCTTTATGGTGTGCTTTAGAGTAGGAACATCTGGAACTGCAAATGAAATCACTCCAGGCACAGAGGTAGCTGCTGGTTTGTTGTCGCTGTTGAGGGGGTGCCCAAGGATCTGCAACCCACTGGCAGGTGGGTTGCAGAGCTGCAGGTGTGCTTTCCAAAGCCTAGGACTAGAAATAATGGATATAAATTGGAAGGGGGTAGATTCAGGCAAGACATAAGAAAGAAATTATTTAGGGTGAGGGTAGTGAAACACTGGAAGAGGTTGCCCAGAGAGGCTGTGGATGCCCCCCCTCTGGAGGTGTTCAAGACCAGGCTGGACAAGGCACTGAGCAGCCTGATGTAGCGGGAGGTGTCCCTGCCTATGGCAAGGGGGTTGGAACTCGATGATCTTTAAGTTCCCTTCCAACCTGAACTATTCTATGATTCTATGATCAGTGCATTGTTGTTATTTGTCTTTCCAGAACAATCACTGTTGAGAATATTACAGCATTAAGTAAATATTTTTCCTTATGTGTTACTATTTTTGAATCTAAGGGGAAACAACGGTAGCTCTAAAAGGAGCTTCAGTAGAAACCTTTCTCCTCTGTTTTTAGCACACAGCCATTCTGTTCTGTGTGCTTGTACCAGGGTTTATGCCCCACAGCTGGAATGGAAGTATTTTAGGGGGACATTTATGCTGCCACTTCCATCATCTGGAGCAAAGCATGAAAATCAATATTTCCGTTTCAGACATGTTTCCCTCTTATTGTTTCAGCAACTATTTTGAGATAATTGCGAAGGGGAGGGATTGTCAATGGGCAATGGAAAGAAAGATCAGTGTTTAAAGAGCATTGAAATATCTGAATTAACATCCTGCTGCAGAAATACTCTGCTGTGTTTTGTGAAACTGGAGTCTCCACAAGAAGGACATTGAGCTGTTGGAGCAGGTCCAGAGGAGGCCAGAAGATTATGAGAGGACTGGAGCACCTCCCTTCTGAGGACAGGCTGCAGGAGTTGGGGTTGGAGGAGAAAAGCTCAGGGGGGACCTC
>VZTY01025958.1:4046-33801 GCA_013400935.1 Turnix velox | reverse complement strand
TCTATGATTCTATGATTCAGGAGTGGTTCCATTTCAAAGTGGATCAAGTGTCCCCATCATGAGATATCTCAATCACACTTCTAAACACCTTTAGAATAATTCTGGTTAGCCAATTACTTTCATCTGATACTGCTAAACTGAAGACATCATCCTACTGCTGGAATCCTACAGAGCAAATTTGGTGGCCACTCAGTCTCATTTGCTAGTCTGGAGGATTTTCTACAGTGTGCACAACTCTCTGTGCATACATCACAGCAACAATCCAGCCCAAAGAGACAAAGAAGTCAATGATTAATTGGATACACGACGTTACAGTGTTGCTCCTTGACAAGTTATGACAAGTGTGGAGTAATAGTGAAAAACAAAATATTTGCTAGTATAAAAAATCAGTACAGAGGAAACAGCAGTTGGTCGTGAGCAAACATTTTGCAGCTATAAAGATCCAGCTGCTTTGGCTGACTACAATGTAAAGGAACAACGCTTTAGGGGCTGTGAAAGAAGATCTCACAACTGATGGATTATATAGGAAAAAAAGACTTCTTTATAAAGCATGAATACCCATAGTAATTTCTCTTCATCTGTTCATAATATATCTAATTTCTGAGTCAAGAGTCCCAGGTAGGTGTGCCATGCACTAAATGAAAACCTGTTCACAGCTGTTAAACCCAGTTTATTCTGTGTGCCTGGTTTTGTCTTTCATTAAAAATTCATTTATTGATATTAGACTTATGAAAAATTTAGCATAATTTTAATGCTCCCCTATATGAATAGAAGAAATTAAAGGAAAAGGGAGTTCATTCAAGGTTCATAGGTATGTGTGACAAAGCTTGAGCTTGTGAAATTTCCAAAAAAGGAAAACAATATCACAATTCAATGAGGAAAAGAAATGTATTCTGCATCACCCAAATATTTAACTATAATATCAGCTTATGTTAATCATATTCCAAGAGTTGACTTGATCATGCTGTAATTGTGCCATCACCCCACGTGAATCAAAGATTTAATAACTGTTGAAGCTGCCATTTGCTACTTTTAAAATATCTCATTTTTCTCAGCTTGACAGTGGTCACTACAGTTACAAAATGCTAAAAATACTATACAGTTAATATCTTAAATACTCAAAGGACAATCCTCATTTATGCAAGGAAAAGAAATCAAAATCAAAATCTAAGAAGGAGTGTTCTCTCAATAGCAGGCATACAGAAAGTTCAACAAAAGTTTGACTCAACTCATACTGAAATATAATGAGAACTGGATCAAGTCCCGAATCCTTTGAATAAATGGAAAAGTATCCTCTCAGAAGACAATAAAATTAATCAATGCTATTTTGGTTATAGCATGAAAAACAAGCAAAAAAAAACCAAAGAGGAAGATAAAAGGAAAGCAGTAAGGGGAAATAGTAAATTGCAAAGTTATTATTTTTGCATCATATGTTTTCCTCAAAAATATCCAGGAACATGACATTGACAATGCTAATTCCCAGGGCTTCAACAGTTCTTTATACCATCAAAGCCCCATATACACACTGAAGCCCATAAAACTATGGTCTTCATAAGTAGAATGAATGAAGCTTCAACTGTCTGCATATTTGCACTATGTTTTGAGTTCTTATTCTGAAGATTTTTCTTTTAGCTTACATTTTATAAAGCACTTTATGTTCACTGACCTTAAATTTACAGAATCTTCCACATATATATACACAATAAACATTTAATATAAATTTTATGTTTATCTAATCTTACTAGTTGTTTTCTTCTTTTCAATTCCATTTTTAATATTTTAATTGGCAAAAGCTGTTGGTTAAAAATTTAATTAAAGCTTTATCAAACTGAAATGACTCTTTTGCTTAGCCCCTATCACACACAGATTTTCTTGCTGCAACACTTGCTATAATTTACTTGCTGTAAATGCTAAGACAAAGACTGTCTCCTGCTTTTCCTGTTTCACAAAATAGGACCATATTTTGAGGCTGTATCAAAGGAATCATGGCTGCTTCTAATAGTACAAAGTATAGATCTTTATTTGGGATCTGCTCCAAAGCCTGACAGTCCTGTAGGAATAAAATAACCACCATGTGTTTGGTATCTTAACTTCCTAAATGGAAAAAATATCAGATGACTTGTATTACTCATGTAATAAATTATCACTTAAACACTTTATTTTAATCTAAATATTAACCACAGAGAGACAAAGAGGCAAAGAGAAAAGTCAGGGGTTGTGAATTTCATTCAGCTCAACCATGATGGTCAAAGGGTTGGAGCAACTGCCCTATGAAGACAGGCTGAAGGAGTTGGGGTTGTTCAGCCTGGAGAAGAGAAGGCTCAGGGGGGACCTTATAGTAACTTTATCAGTACCTGAGGGGGTCCTACAGAAAGGCAGGGGAAGGAATTTTTAATATGATATCGGATGGGAGGACTAGAAACAATGGATGTAAATTGGAAGGGGGTAGATTTAGACTCAACATAAGAGAAGGAAGTTCTTTACAGTGAGGGTGGTCAAGCACTGGAACAGGTTGCCCAGAGAGGTTGTGGATGCCCCCTCTCTGGAGGTGTTCAAGACCAGGCTGGACAAGGCACTGAGCAGCCTGATCTAGTGGGAGGTGTCCCTGCCTGTGGCAGGGGGGTTGGAACTCGATGATCTTTAAGGTCCCTTCCAACCCAAACTATTCTATGATTCCATGTAACTGCTCTCCTAACTACAGGAAAGCCACCAGATCCCATCTACAACCCTGGTCCTATTATACCTGTTGAATTAATAGAATTGTTTGGACTTGTTGCTAGTCTGCATTCTTCTGCATCTCATAGGAAAGGGTAAACCTTAGTTGTGACACATTTCCTCAAAATTTGCCAGTAGTTCTGGTTTCACTTCTGAAATCAGTGATCAGCCGTGATCATCAACAGAGCACTGAGCTGACTGTGAGCTCACCAGGGTGTGAGTTCCTTTTTTATTTGTTCCCTGGAACTCTGCTATCTGATTAGACTCCTTAGGAGGCACTGGAATATACATAAATAATAAGCAAGAGGAGACAATTAAAAAAAAATAATTGCTACTATTAATCTAAGAGATTAAGATGTAAACTCCACCTTTGAACTGCACTGCTGACTCTCAAGGGAGCTTTGCTGAAGAGAACATACACGTGAGCATACAGCAGTGTCACTGAACAGTGTTCCCTCCCCAGTTCAGCAGAAATTTCATCCCAGTACAGACTGATGATTTATTTTATATTTTTCTTGGCTGACTTGTGAAGAGTTCCTCACTTCAGCTTAGTCACTCAGCCTTCTTGCAAATGCAAGCTACTATTTTTGCAACTATTTTTTCCATCCATGGGGATTTTAATAGGCATGAATGAGTGAATGAGGACAGTTACGAAATAAACCCATAGCATAAATGAAAACCTTGAAACTCAGTTACCAACTGGGCCCTCAGTCTTCTCATCTTTTTCAAGCTAATTCTTGCTCATTTGAACAATGCCAGTGATCTCTTTCCAGCCTAACCATCATAAAGCCACTTGGATACAGTAGCACAGCTTTTCTCTGAGCTTGTGAGCGTGTCTGCAGCTCAATAGGACTATTCACATGAACAGATGTTACTCAATGTGAATACTGGTTGTAAAATTAAGCCTGTCCTTGCTCTTCCTCTTGCTACAAACATCAGCTGCTCAGACACCCAGGCTAGTTTGTTGGTTTTCTTTTTTTTTTTTTAAACTGGCATTTTGCCATAGACAAAGATGTAGATGACATTTCTAATTAAAAAAAAAACCAAAAAACCTTGCGTATCTTTCATTAGCACTTATATAAATGAATATTTATATACAACATCATATAGTTTCTTATGTGGATGATGATAGAAAAAAATTAAATTAATTTAGCTGTTTGGCTTGACATTTTGCAGCTTTCACAGATAAAGAGAAATCTCTATTGGTTCATTTTCTACCATATACTCGAATGGAGGTCAAAGCATGTTGGACCACTATTGAATTTTCACTTCCATATCATGCAACAAAAGATAAATTTACAGATTGTGCTTAGCTTGATATATTTTATTTTCACCCCAACAGTTTTTTTGTGCATATCAAATTAAATATATCTTCAAAATTATGTAAAATGCACTTAACTGCAGAAAAGCCCTATGAAATATTTGACACCTAATATTAAAATTTTATAAACATTAAAGTTAGCTTTCTCATGATTCCTTATCTATCTGTCCTCACTTTTATCCAATTTGTGACTGTTACAATCTAAATTCACTTCAGCTTAAGACCTAAAATTATGAGGGTTATCCTTGCTTGTAGAAATTAATTAAACATCGTGTTTGAAAATGAACAGCAATAATAATACTTCCCATGGTTATTCCCCTCTTATTTGAAAACTGAAGGCTTTTTATTTACCATTTCACTTTTAAGTGATGGCCAAAATCAGACACTGATATTAGTTTCTTTTTGACCACTTATATTTTTAAATCTTTTCAATGTGATTCTGTGCTGCAAGCACAGCTGAGGCTCACAGATATGTTAGAAAAGGTATAAAAAGAACCTTTGAAAATGAAAAATACTTGAAGAGAACAAGCTGCACGAGTAGTAGCTATACAACCAAGCTTAAAGTTGGGCTTGTTTTTGTTTGTGTATTCTTTTCTTTGTCATATAAAAAACTTTAGTTATTTTTCTTTGCTATGAACTGTGAACCCAGTAGCCTAGGAAGGATAACTTTAAGGAAAATAAACTTCAGATACAGCTGGACCAGGTGGTCCAATCTGTTAGTTTAAAACTAATTGGGAAACCATTTGCTCTTCTTCAGACCCCTGGAACATCACCTGTTCTTAATGACTTGTCAGAATTATGGCAAGTGGATCCACAATTTATTCTGACAGTTCTTTAAGAACCCTTGAGTGAACATCATCTGGCCCTGCTGATTTATGTATATGTTTAGTTTTTACAGGTATTCTTTTACTTCCTCTTTAAATGTTAACTCACTGTTCTTCCATGATTTTGTACTTAAAAAGAAAACAAATCTGAAAGCAGGATGAGGACAGGAAAGAAGATAACCCCTGCAAGATCCTCAAAACATATCTCAATGAATACTTCAAAAAAATAAAAGTTCCTCACTTCTTGTTCTTGGTTTGTACCAAAACTTGCTAAGAGATGCATTTAGTGGGTACAGCCATACTTGTGAACAGACATGGGAATCTGGAGCACTCACTGTTCCCCTTCTCTTCTCCTTCCATGCCCAGAAATTACTCCCAAGAGAAAAATACAGAAACAGTACCAGCAGGTTCTTAAGTATGTGACAACTTCAGCTCTAATACACACAGCAAAACCCAAGTTCTCCCAACCCAAATCCTTAATAACAATGACATTTCCTATATCAAAGTTCCAATTACCCTTTTTATAGTCTACTATTTACATCAGGATTCTTATATCATTGTCTTTTGCTTCCTCTTGCAAGTGCCTGTATTTCCTGGTCCAGTATTTTCTGGTAGCAAAATTCACAATACACACTTACTGGTCTTCTATTTTCTTTCTTATTTCATATTAATTCCTTCATTCTCTCAGCTTATGGAGAACCATGCTGGTACTTCTAGTACCAGAACTGCCATCTGCTGTGCCTTTATTATTGTCTCATTCATTCTATGCCGTCTTCCTCGTCCTGTCACCTCTTACTAATGCTGCTAACTGGATCCTGGCACATCGATTCTTTAAAAGTCACAATATCTTTTTTACAGTGGAGTATATTTTAATTTCATTTCAAGTTAACCAGCTCATTCACTATTACAACAGATTGCGACCTACTACATTTAAATTCTAGTACCTTGTTCAGGGGACACTGAGGTGATAAGCACATCCAACCCTTCTATAAACACACAGCATCAACAGAGAGAGATCTATCTCAATTAAACCTCAAGAAGATGCTCAAGTTAGGTAGTTTTTCTCTTCTATGGCTGCATAGGGAAGCAGCAAGTATCAAACAGTCCCTTGTACTTGGAATCTGATTCTTCCAGCCATGTCACAGAGTGGGCACTGGTGGATCTAGGTTGCCTTGTTTTAGGAAGGAGAATTATACCCAACGCATCAGTACTTACTGGTTAGGTCCTGGAATTAAGTGACACCCTCAGGGTTTAAACCACACAGAAGAATAACTACCAGTTTCAGTAGCATGTCAGTATGTAAGCAAAAAGATTATTGTCGTGAGATTAGGAGGAAAGAAAGAAGTATTCCTTAAATATTCAGGAAACATGGATTCAGCTACATGGAAGCTGAGAGAGCAGAACCCAGACATCTCTCCTGGATGAGGACCCTGGCTTAACTATTTTGCAGTAAAGGATCAGAGTTAATCTGTGCTCCTGATCAGCTTGGACTAGTTAGGCATGTCCCTGTCTCCACTGAGTCACAACAGAGCCTGAGGTAGGACATTTTATTCTGTGTTTCCAGATTAATACAAATCACAGCTGTGTCAGTAGCCAACCAAGTAGGTAGTTCCAGGCAACTGTGCAGTGCCTACTCTGTTTCAGTGCCTGGAGGGTCTAGATTATGGGAGAAATTAGAAGTACTGGATCATCATCTGGAATTCAGATGGATTTTAGGCATCTCAATGACAAGTAAACATGTATTTAGATTCATAGGATGCCATCTATCAACAGTAATATTTTGATACTAAAGTTTATTTCCTCACACATATCTTAACAAATATTGCAGTGTTATGCTACATAGAAATTAATTTGAATGCCCCGTGCCCAAGAATTATGCCTGTAATTTTAAGTTTGATAAAGTTAATCTTGAAAATTCAATTATTTCCTAAATTAAAGACTATCAAACTATCAAATTTTAATACGTGGTTATTATGCTTTTCAATTTGAACACCAGGATGAAATTTAAAATGTGTTATTTGTCCCTGAATCTCCCAAAATGCCACATTTTGGCCTGGAGAAATTTTGTAGCTGGATTGCATACTCTTGGTAGAGTGATGAAAACACTGGATTTTTGTGTAACAGTGACAGGACAATACAGTACTGATCTGAAAGAACACTGCACCTTGTAATGGAAACCATACCACTCCTTCAGCAAATACTGAATGAAAACAATGAACAATACTAAGCCAAGAGACAGAGAGAATCATGCTCAAAAAATGCCTGTGGTAGTGAGCAGCAAATAGTTACTACCTTATTTCAAATTAGTACCATAAAAATGACATTTTTTCTTCTTCTCCCCTGTGTGATATGTACAGTTTGCTAATACTGTACATTGAGACCAGAAAAACTAAAAAGTTCTACGTTCATATATTCTACACAAGACTGTTAAACACAGTCTCAGATTTTCCTCTCCTCAAATTGATCTGCACCATGTGGTTCAGAAGAAAAAGCATGTGCAAATCCATACACAGAATGACCATCAAAAAATTACAGATAAATAAAAAAAAATTATAAGACACATATTCCAAACCAGAGTATACAAATCACTGCTTTTAAAGGGTTTACATTTTATAACCATGGAAAACTTGACAAAGGAAGCTTTTGCAGTAGAATGTATAGTGGAGAGAATTTGAGAAATTTTGCCCCAAAGGAAAGTAAAGAGGGGCAGAGAGGAAGTAAAGTAACTACTCCTATTACACTCACATAAAGAGAAGCATTTGAGAAAAACAAATAAACAAGCTCTGATCTCTTGACTGATCCGGGAAACAATTCAATTAAAATAATCAACATGCCAGATCTCCCTTCCTGATTTGCTTAAGTAAGTTTGCATTTGCAATTGTAGAATTAGATTGTGTATACATATGTGAGTGCTTCCCTCCACCTCTTCTCCTGCAGGGAAAACCAGACTTACAAGGGGTCATTTAGCAAATGTCATGGGGGATTAAAGGACCTTCATGTTCCCAGAATTTTGAGATTTTTTACTGCATTAGCTATAGGATTCGTATGCCTTAAAAGATAAATCTGCCTCAAATTTTGTTAATCTCTCTCTTTGCTAGCTTGACTGAACTTCAGCTGGGTCACATGTGGTTTTGGAGTTACATCAACTGTAAATTTTATGAGTTTCTGTTCTACCTAAAAGTTGAGACATGCATTTCATTTGGAAATGTCTGTATAAATAGGGTGCATATAACTAATAAAACCCCCCACAAATATAAAATACATTGAATAACTAACCTAGCAAGGAGAATGAAATATGGCCACTTTCAAATACAAGTCGCTGACCCTGATCAAACATTTTGTGAAGTGTGATAGAAGAGCTAAAGGTCTGCAACACAAATAAAGGTTGTATTTATGGTAAAAGACACTTTTCCAGTCAGTCAGGGAAAAGGACCTACTACTTAGTGTGAGCTGCAAGAAAAGAAAATATAAGAATAGCAAGGATGGCTATAGCAGAACACACTGAGAACGATGAGAATGTTCCCTCATGCTCTCCAAGACCTTCCCCACAGAGTACAGCACTGTGCTGAACAAACGCACAGCCCATGGGCTCAGCAGGAATAAAGTACCCATAATATTATTATATGCTATGTTAAATACCATCTCCAATAAATTCATAAGATAATATAATGATGTCTCTCAAGGAATAACACAAAAAAGGCTTAAAGGGACTAGATACTGATAACCACACAAGTGACAGCAAACCCAAATTCACTCCTAGTATTTATAATGTTCCCACACAACAGCATTTTTTGGTGGTTAACCCTTCAGAAAACATGATGATGACAATACTTTCTCTTCACATTTATTGAAAATTGATCTCTGAAATCCTTTATCTGAATTTCCCAGTTTCTACAATGTAATATTGTAATTTCTTTCCAATTTGATAATTATGAATTTGCAATGATGCCTTTTACTCTCCACTTCTCAGTAAAAATATATTTTCTATAAAACTTACTAGTTTCAAGGAAAAACAACTTGAACTAAAAACATTGTAGATACTTTAACAACAGCTACTTATAGAAATTTTCTTGTATTTTTCACACACCACAGCATTCAGAACTATTTGGCTTTTGTATTGATGATTTCCATCTTCAATGTATTAATTGAGATGAATTGAGTCCCTGTTAATGAAATCACAAATCTTCACATATTAGTTCTTATAAACTTCTAACAGTTTATAATTTTAATTTGCTTCTAACATGATGCTGAAATCATGCTGCAGCAAGAGCAAGCAAAGATTTTAGCAAAGAATGAGCTGTTGAAACTCAGCAGGAGCCATTACACTCAAAAATAAACTCAGTTTAGACAAGCAGTGCCACAATTCATTTGCAATAGCCATAGAGAATCTGGTTAGTTCTACCTGGAAAAACACCCCACTGAATTTTCTCTCTCATATCACTGAAAATAATTTTCAAAAAGAGATAAATACTGGCATTTCACCTGTTTTTTTTCTTTCTTTCAGAATATTTACTAATTAAAAAACACCACAAAAACTGGGATCACCTGAGTTCACATGGTCTCACTTTGTAAATGGAGGATCCCCACCTGCTAGAGATCTGAGTTTCCTGAGTACCATTAGAGAGCACTGCTAGGAAATGGGAAGTGCATTCAGAACAGCTCTGTCAGAGATGAGTGACATAAATGACCATGAAAGCTGTTCTGTGAGGTCTGGCAGAGGAACAAGGTGGCATATAGCTCAGATATCTTGGTTATGGGAATAAAATTGATGTTTTCCTTTAAAACTAAGGATATTTTTTTTAATTTCAGAAGGCAATCTAACTCAGAGAGATTTGCTTTAGAAAACTCATCCTGAGCACAAGGGAATGAACCTACCCCCTCTCATGAAACTAGTGCAGTGAGAAGAAGCTGTAAATTTGCCTCTCCTTCAGTCTACCCAACGATCCCTGAACAGCTAGAGGATATTTGCTACCTCTTTGCCTCTCCATAAAACCCTATTTTGGTGCTACTCTTAAGTATCTTAACCAGGAGGAAGCCCTTTTTATGATTATCCTTCTAAGTCTGGCATCTTTCCAGGTGAGCAATGTAACATTTAAAGAAAAAAAAAGAACCAAAACAAGCAAAAGTCAAAATTTAAGCTGAATGTCTCAAAAGAAGATAGGCAGTACCAGTTTAGTTTAATTAATATTGTGGTTATAGAACCATCATTTCAAAATCCTTAGAACTATTTGTGTTTGAATAGAACAGGAGGATAAATATATATATTCATATATGGTTTAAGCTGCAGTGATTTAGTTTTGTAATGGTCTAATGTACACATCCTGTTGTGCAACTCTGTCCATACCATGAAGTCTATATCCAAATATTTCCCATTTACACATCATCTACAGCTATGGACATCCTTTTAAAGTTGCAAAAAAATGAACCCCCTCAAGAGACCAAGCAAAAACAAAAATTTCCACACAAATAAATTTTCAAATATCACATACATTAGCTTGAATAGAGCAAAAATGTCTAAATAAGTGTATGCGAGTGGGTGGTTTATTTGCATGAAGGGAGAAAGAAGGCAAGAGAGGTAGAAGGACTTACCTAGCTCTCAATGCAGAATTTCTACTTTTAAAAGCTTAGAGATTGTATTATGTCATAAGTCTCTGGGCTTCACTAATTCCATGACTGCAGGCTTCTTTGTTATTTTGATTTTGCAATTGAAACTGATTGGCTGGCAGACAAAGGGACAGAAACAGCTGCAGCTGGTTTTATTGATTATTTCCTCAATTTAAAGGAAGTAAAGCAGGAGGCTAACAACATTGAAGGACAAAGGATAAGTTGTTGCTCTACATCCCTGGAAAAGCCAGTCACTGCCCACTGCAGCATGCTCTGAATTAATTCATCAAAAGTAGCAATTATCATTTTAATACCACAGATTGCTGTGCATGTCATGGGGACCTGCCTGTTATGATGGTGAGCTTTTAATGTCATTATTGTTAGTAAAATCTGAAATCTCTAATAGGGAAAGACACTAAATCCAATATAAACATTCTGGAAACTGTTTTTGGTCTGTTATCAGTAGCATGAATAACTTCCTAGCAATACACCAAGCTCGTTAATGCCTACCCTAAGAGGTCTTGCCCCCTCAATGAGAATTGTGTCTTCCTAGACAAAACAGAAAACACATTACCAATACATGATGGAGGAGGAAATCAAAGCAGGAAATGTGTAAATTTAGAAAACAAATCATACAAATGTCATTTGTTTTGCCCCACTTTCCTATTTCCTTCAATGGATTGACTTGATGTAAGCCACACTCATGTAGGGCTTCAATTTGAAGGAAATAAAGCAGAAAAATTGAATAGAACCCTTAAAAAACCCACTTAATAATGTTGATGTATGGCATAAAGAGCAGAATGGAAATAACCCCTTGGTGTAAAATTAGCTTTGTAGTCACCCAGCTTCCTCTGGTGAGCTACTGGTTGGAGGCTCTCAGGCTACATGACTGCACCAATTTACCTCACCTAGTGGGCATTGCACTGTTTTAAGATGCATCCTTTGAGAAACAACAGCAGGAGAATGAGATGCTCCCATGCAAGCAACACTTGTTTTTCTACAATAAATCTTAAATAAGACTAACACACACATTTGTAAAGACAAAGAAAAAAAGAAAATAAAAGCAGGGACTTGCAGAAGCCCCTTACATGTGCCACTCAGTCATTCTTGCAGCCTTGCTGAGATAAAATCTCAGCTTCCCTAGGCAGCCTATTCCTGTTCCTTGCCCTCACTGACATCACAGTTTTTCTAGTTTAACTGAATCTCCTGACAGAATTTAAGTCCATTACTTCTTGTTCTGTTCTTCATGTACGTACAGAACAGATGATTCCCTTCTGCTTTAAGGAGTTGAAAGCCATCCTCATGTTTGCTCTCAGATTTTCCAAACTGTAAAATGATCTTTTAAAGAAAACCCCTTAGGATCTGAGATGGTCCTTAAGTAACCACTAAGACTGGATCTGGCATTACTGGATCACCTTAGAGTGAATATCTGAGAAAGCAGATCTCAACATTTCTGTTGATAACTCCCAGTATGATGCCACCTACACCCCCGGATCGACTGCCTGTTGATTCTCCATCTGCATTTTGTCTTACAGTCGAGGTATTCTGTCTGTAATTCTAAACTAAACAAGGTCAGGTTTTCTGCCCCTGAGGCTAACTGGCACAGAAAGGCTTCCTTCCATACAGTTAAACTCTCTCGTCCCAGATAACAGTATAGCTTTGTCAGTACTGCCCACTGGGAACAGTCCCTGGCCTGTACCCAGACATTATCTAGGAAAGTTTAGTTTCCACCAGGGAGTATTCTTGCTAATGAGCATGTGCCAAGGCTTGAGGCTTTTCCCTATTTAATTTACAGACATCAATGTAGCCAAAGATGTTGACCCTATCACATTAGAGGAGGAGTTTATGGCCACTAACCCCTTGGGGTATAATGTTCAGTTCCTGAGATCAGTTACCACCTTAGAAAAAGCCTCCAGAAAAAACATGCCACTTCCAGGTCACTAGTTTTACTTCACAAATAGTTTTACTTTGCAAATAGCCTAGTTATTTACATCTCACACTTGCTAGGTGTCATTTTTAGGCTAGCCTAAGTAGCCAGCTGTATATGGGTCTATACCCACGTAGAGACCCCTTGTGAGATGTGAGAGCTCTGCTGATGGGAGTACTCCAAGTGCATGAGGATTTTATACCTATGTCAGAAGTGTATTAACTTTTCTGGCCTTTCAGTTCCTGAGAGGTAGAAAAGCATACTTCCTAAATGTATAGAAGCTAACTCCTCCAAATGGCATATCTCTAAGCAGCAAGCTCAAGTAGGAATGGGAAGCATGTCCATAAACTTGTAGTTAATAATTGTATAATGTCCCACTAAGAATATTACTGAAAGGTAGTGACAACTCAGTCATTCTATTTATGGGCAGAGCCAAGATGCTAAAAACCAGTGTTCCTGGGAACAGATTTAGTGTATGGCTTATACAATCCTGCTGCACAGGGGAAGGACTTTTTAATAGGATTATCTGATGGGAGGACCAGAAGCAATGGATGTAAATTGGAAGGGGGTAGATTTAGACTAGACATAAGAAAGAAATTCTTTACAGTGAGGGTGGTCAAGCACTGGAACAGGTTGCCCAGAGAGGTTGTGGATGCCCCCTCTCTGGAGGTGTTCAAGACCAGGCTGGACATGGCACTGAACAGCCTGATCTAGTGGGAGGTGTCCCTGCCTATGGCAGGGGGGTTAGAACTCGATGATCTTTAAGGTCCTTTCCAACCCAAACTATTTTATGATTCTATGATCCTCTCTCACTGTCACCAACTAAAGTAAAAGGCACACAAGCCATATTTACTCTATCAGTTCTCAAATGGATGCATGATCCTTTTGAAAGCCACATAACATTGAAATAGATCACAGAAGATGTTCTCCCAGCTCATGCAGAGACCAAAGGAGAGGCCAGAAGACTTGTAGATTTATTGTGTCCAGCTGACTGCACTTGTCCTCCTGCTGCTCCCTTCTGGATGTGCTGAGAGAGTCCAGTCTAGAACTGACACGTTCTTAGACTTCACTGACATCCTGTTTGCACACTTACTACACGTAAGAAGGCCTGTTACAAGATAAAAGTGGATGACTGCATAAGTGACACAGATTGCAGTTCTGATTCACCACTTACTTTGGAAAACAGCAAAATCTCTACTGGTTAAACTGGGATCGATAGCAGTGTGTGTGTGTCTGTAGATTCCTTTGTCTAATGCAGCTCTCACCTCTCCTGAAAAGATCTAATCTATTCTTGCATACTTAAAGAGGTATTTATTAATGTTTAGCTTCCTGTAGATAATTTGGCTGCTCTGTGCAGCCATAAAATTTTATGACAGTAAACACGAGAGATGTGCCTAAATTGCACAGAAGTGTTTCTAGACTGCCTGTTTTATTTTTCTTTTATAGTGTCAGTCCCATTAAATTTACATTGGTGCTAATTTTACAAAAAACTTCTTGTCAAAATTATTAAGGTTAAAAAATATGCTGAGTCAAATAATTTTAGCTGTGTTCCCTAAATACAATGCAATTTGGTCTGAAATGCATGTATGTGAAAACTCTACAGCAAATCCTGCCATGCTTCTCTAACTCCTGCAGCTGTCAGAGGGACCAGTGATGACAGCAAGAGATCATTAAAATAGGATTTTAATTGTTTAAATTTCAACCTGATCAGCAGAGCATGATGCCTTTCAAAATAAAAAAACCCCCAGATACTTATTTCTTGAGAAATAGAGTGAGGGCAAAACAGAAATAAACAGTTATTTAGTAATGCAGTTAAATATAAAAAATGGCTGAATCTTACACTACATATGGATATATTTATTTATTAAATTGGATAAGTCTATTCCATAAACCAAGTTCTAATTCTCAGAAAACATTAAAAGGAATAAAAGCCCTGCTAACTGTCCGAGAAAATTATTACAGCCACATGCCATGACACATACAAAACTCTGAAAGGATGAGAATTCTTAAGAACACATTTGAGAAAGCTAGTGTCAAATGCTCATCTTCAGTGGACTAAAAAGAGGATGGCACAAAAGGAAATCACTGTTTAGCAGGATATTTTACTAGCAGCAGATGCAATGTAACTAGAAAGAAAATTAAAAGAAATGCCAGTAGATTATTGAACAGTTGGAATTTGTACATGTCCACACACATTTACATAAAAGCCCAAGCATGAGATAAATCTACATTCTTCTGTTTACAGGACACAAGAAATGAAATATATTTTTGCCTAACTCAGTCAATGACCTGCCTGCAGGCTGACATAATTTTCCTTCACTGTTACTAGTCTCTGGTGGATACCAATTTTGACTTAATCTACTACAAAATGATGTTTCTGTAAATTACTGAGCAATCCAGATTTGGACATTAGGCCAAATAAATCAAGCAAGCCAAAGCAGTTGTAAGAAATCATTCTTACAGTGCCTTAGCAGTGTTAGGGAAAGAGAATTCAGGTGGCACTCTCAGTATGTTCATCCTTCCACAGAACTGATTACTGGCCACAATATCTGGCTGCATTCGCAGAGTCAGATGCTGTCCTTACAGAACTAATGCTAAAACCCACATTTAATCAGGTTTTACTGTTTAGAAAGGGGTTATTTCAAACAAGCAGAGACCTATCAAGCTTAGATCCCAGGCAATCTAGATCAGGCTTTCACCAGAAGCCCAGAGCTATCTATTTCTTAAAATATGAAATAACCTTTAAGAAATAACTTATAACTATTCATAACTTACATCACTAGCAGAATGGAGGAAAAGTATTCTCCATAAAATTTAATTGGTGACCTCAGAAGAGTGCTAATATCTAAAATATAACTACCCCTCTTATGACTTCCCAAATCAATAATAATAATGTTTGAATATGAAGTTAGACCTTCTAAATTCAATAGAAATGGCAGTGACAGTAAATTTTGAGGAGACCTCATACCCAAAGACATGAAAGCTCTTCAATAAACAGAAGAAAAACCAAGCCTTCTGGCTCTGCTCCAAGAACACCTAATGCATCCTCAGTTGTTCAAGAAATCATCCATCTGCCCCCTCAGAATAAGAATTTCTCAAAAATACAAGCATACATCTTGAAGGAAGAGTCCTTTTAATCAAATTTAGGTAAGTATTTTCAAGTGTTCCTTTGTGCTCACAGAGGCTAAAAATGTTCATTTTATAGGTTTCAAGGGTTTTTTTGGTATTTTGCCTTTTTTTTTTTTTTAAATGAAATGAAAGATATTCTTACTGTGCCATGTGATTGCATGATCGGGACTGAAGAAAAACACCAAATGTCTTGAGAGCTGGCAGCTCTGAGAGTGTTACAAAACAAGCTCCTCTGCCAACTAGACAGAGATCCTGGCCTCACACAGTTGCTATAGCATAATGATAAATGTTTAAGTTAAATGTCTGTGGCACAAGGAAGCTGCCTCTGACTTCAAATGTTTATGTAGAAACTTGATTAGGATAAGAGCAGATGCCATGATATACAGAGCTCTCATCAGAAAAGAAGATGCACAGTTCCCTCAGAGAAGACACAGTGGAGCTCTGGCTCTGCTGTCCCTCAGCCCTCTGTGTCAACCAGTAGTGTATCTGGACAAAGAGAATGGTGAAGACAGAAGACCTGCATCATCCTTACAAATATGTAGCAGCTCATGTGGAATGAGGTCCAGAGGAGGGCCACGAAGATGGTCAAAGGGCTGGAGCAACTAACTGCCCTATGAAGACAGGCTGAAGGAGTTGGGGTTGTTCAGCCTGGAGAAGAGAAAGCTCAGAGGGGACCTCAGAGTAACTTATCAGTACCTGAGGAGGTCCTACAGAAAGGCAGGGGAAGGATTTTTTAATATGATATGGGATGGGAGGACTAGAAACAATGGATGCAAATTGGAGGGGAGTAGATTTAGACTCGACATAGGAAGGAAGTTCTTTACAGTGAGGGTGGTGAAGCACTGGAACAGGTTGCCCAGAGAGGTTGTGGATTCCCCCTCTCTGGAGGTGTTCAAGACCAGGCTGGACAAGGCACTGAGCAGCCTGATGTAGTGGGAGGTGTCCCTGCCTATGGCAGGGGGGTTGGAACTCGATGATCTTTAAGGTCCCTTCCAACCCAAACTATTCTATGATTCTATGATTCTATCTCAGGAGCAAGAACCTGAACTTGGTAGGAGCAGAGCAGCTCTGGTCCCCTCTGAAAGATGGTTTGTACTGAACCAGCTCAGCTGAAAGGCTTAAGCTTTTCATAAGCTTATGTCATGTGCTGAGATTTTTTGTGCGTTTAGTAGAGTCCTAACACCATGAGGTACATTCTTGTTCCTATGTGAATGAGGGGATGATGATGTCTGTGAGCTGTGGGCAGGTAGTGAGCCCCTCTGGTCTGGAAGCCTTGAAAAACCTTAGGTACAAGTGAGCAAGCACCTAATACACCTATGTGTTCTTCTTTGTGATTTTTCCTTTTTTTGTAAAGAGACAGATCAATAATGAGAATTAATTACAATAACTGCAGATGCAGTGCACTATCAAATGATCCAGTTAACATTAATGCTGCCCTTCCTACTTGCTCTTACTGTGACCAACGAGTCAAACTTTTAAGGCTGAGAGTTTTACATAAAAGCATACATCTATAAATTCACATTTTATGTCAATAATGGACTTCCTGAACTATAAAGCTTATTCAACAATTGAAGTGCATTAATGAGTTGATGGGTCTTGCAGCCTGAGATACTGATGCAAGCATCTATAAGAACATTTAGGTACCTTTGCAGATCCAGTGAACATAAATTCAAAACACTACAACAAGGGAATGTTCTCAAAGATAAGGATACACAAAACTATTTAAGCAAATCAAGAAGTGTGGGGTTGATCTCACTTAAATGAGAACTCAAAGGTTTTTATTTGGAAAATAGAAGAGTTCTATTAGAGAGCACAATTTCCAAAACACTTTAAGAATTTGGAGAACAACAGCCCTAAGTAATTACATAATACAACATATAATATGCTTCCAGGAAATTAAACATGTTAAAATATAGAGGATGGAGCGGAGGCCAGTGGGGAGGGGAAAGGGCACCTTCATTCCAGTTGATTTTATGCATTTAATACCTGAAGTAATTTTGTTTGTCACTCCAGGTCCTCTCTACAACAAATGGAGAGAAATGGGCAGTTTCAGCTGCCACATAAACTTCAAAGTGCTTAAAAACTTCTGAATCCTGCTTTCCCATGCCTTCTTGAAAACACAAGGTGTCTTTAGACATGTAGGAAACCCATCAGACCATATGAGAAAACATGCAATTGGTAGAAGACACCACTCATCACACCTCAATTCAGTTTTCATACTCCCACATAAGACTAGAAATCTGAGAAGGAGAAAGGACCTTCTGCATTCATTTAAAGCAGATTTATGAAGAAATCACTGCTAAGAGGCACACAAACTTTGGAACCCAGTGATGAAAAAATGAGTGTCTCTGATCTGGAAGGATTTTTTACTGAAGAAAGTGGCAGCAACACCTACATGATAGTAAACACATTAATGTAGGAAAAGAATGGCTAAATATTAGCAACTGAGAGCAAAGACATAAAGTGGTTGGGGACTGAGGAAGAAAGGCCACTTAACAGGTGCAAAGCTCTGATGAAAATGTGGTGGACAAGGATGATTTTAAAAAGTACTTACAACATTGCCCATTAGTGACAATTGGACTGTGATAAAATGGGCTTACATTTGATGGTTTGGTCCTTATTGCTATCAAATTGGCATCTGCAGGTCTCTCTGCAGTAAATGCCAATTACTAGCAAAGGAAGCAGTCTTTCAGAGCCCACAGAAGAGACAGCCAAGACTAAGGGACTATTCGTTAGCAGGATCAAGGAATAGTGGACCAGCAAACAGACAAAATGTCTGTTGAATCATGATAGAGAGACAAAATTGAACCTATGCAAATGGAGGTCACTGGGAATTGTTCTAATTAGCCCAGTGCAACAAGATAGATCATCTGTTTCTGCTTCCTCTCCCAAGTGCCCAAATATATCTCCATCAAGAACAGCTGCTGGGAAATAAATAAATAAAACAACCACGTGAGAGAGAAGCGACATGAAAACCAGCAAGCACCAGCTGCAGCTTCTGGAGAATCTGGAGAATCTGCACTTTGCTATGAATTCCTACCAAAGACAGAATCATGAACATCCCTGTAAGACCAAAGTTCCAACATAAACATATTTGAAAGCATATGCTTGCAGATTTAATCTATCTGTTGTTAAATTAGTCAAGAAATCTATATGAATGAAAACTAAACTGGTACACAAAGGTCTCATTAAGCTAGTAGAGACTTTTTAAAGTGCCAGACCTCTCCAAGGCATTGTGATTCACCTAAAATTACCATTCCACCATTGCTTTAGTCTTTTCCTGAAGTTGTTGCTACTTGGAGCCATAAATGAACACAAACACCAGTGTAAGTTGACACTACAAAACATACTTCAACAGAGATTTTCAAACTGCTCTCCACTGCCTTCATGATGTAATCATAATTCAAAATATCTGACATACATAAGTTACTGTAGATGAGGTGATGGTGTCCTCCTCAGATGTCAGTCACTGGAGAAAGCCATTGAAAAAAACTAAGCCACCAGTGAAGAAGCCTAGACCCTTCCATCCCTTGGCTTTTATATGGAGCATGGTAGGTGGGATGGAATACCCCATTGCTCAGTTTGGGTCACCTGTCCACTCCTCCCCACAGCTGTGACCCCTCCATGGGGTAAACAACCCCTTCAGATGCCACTCACACCGTTCTCCCCCAGCAGGATGAGGAAGAGGATCAGAACACTGAAAGTGAGAAAAAGCTTATGGGTGGAGATAAAGACAGTCTAATGGGTAGAACAAAACATTGTTGATTTTGGAACTTCACCTCACATAGAAATATAGTTGATTACGGAGCAGAGGAAAAAGAAAACTTAAGAGTTTAGTTAGTAAAAAAAGCCCTAAATAAATAATTCATACTTGGATGAACTGAATTCTAGTCTTTTAGAAGGTGCCAACAGATGGTTTACATTTATGGAAAGCGTGCTTGCTGACTTTGAAACAGAAATTAAAATTCATAAACTATATCATTAGCTCTCCTTTGAAGCATCATTATGTTTATGAAGAGGATTTGGATTTTCCCAGGTGAACAGTCTTTAATCATAATTTTACTGAGGAAAAAGTGCAACACATTACTTTTTTGCTACTGTTTCATGTTTGCAGATTTAAAGATAAACCAATCTAATGATCACTCAAAGGACAAACTGAGAAACACAGAAGCTGGATTAGATTGATGACTTTGGCTATTACAAATTTCAGAGCAATTTTAGAGCTTTCCTATTCTCTAAATGGAGGACACTACCATCAGTCTTCATGTTCAGATTTTACAAATTGTGACTGCAGTTTATAATATCCCTGCTTGCCCTGAATACTGGAACCACCACAATAAGCAGTGAGCTTGCAGCTCATGTAAAAGTGGGCATTTAGTTCTTTTCAGCTAATTTTAGTAACTCCCTAGTGCAAGCACATCCAATATAATAACCTGCTATTATTGCAACACTTCATTTTTCAGTTAGTCTAAATGTTAGCACCTAACAGAATTATGATTAAAGCTTATTTTACACCTACAAAATATACAGTGATTAGCTTTCATTAAGTATTCTCATGGATCATTTTCCTTGCTCCATAGCAGATTTACTGTTTAATTTTTTTTTGTTTGTTTTTTGATATAGCAGAGTAATACTAAGGAGGATGGAAGAAACTCAGTAGATAAGAGAACAGCTCATTATACAGTCAGGGGAGAGTTGACAAAGTAAGAATCATTAACGACTGCATATTTTGTCCACAGCTCACATGCTTTTTATACATTTCATAGCATTAAATATCACACCATGGTGATGCATCAGTTAAAACCAAGAGACACTTAGGAGCCGTAGGTAGGTATGAACAGGCTTCCCAAGTGCAGTATGTAAAAATGAGGAGATGTTCCTCCCTAGAATCACCTTTTCCAAAAAGTAACTACTTGCAGGAGGCAATAAGCAGCATAGATGAGTCTAACATCAATACCCAGTCAGGTAGTGGAAATGCCCCTTGTTGTTCCTAGAGATCATCTCCAAAGATGTCTTCAGTCTACTAGCTTTGCCATAACACTTAAAAACGTCTTAATTCTATCCCCAGGTAAACAAGATTAATATTCCTTACACCAAAATTCAGAAAGAAATTTAATTGTAATTTTTTATCACTGGAATTTACAGAACACTAGTCAGAACCTGGGCAGGGGATATGTTAAGCATGATATAAACAAGGAAGAAATGCTTATTCTTTTCACTTTGTAATGTGACCCTAAGGTTGGGGTTTGGTGCTTCATGAATGTGAACCTTGCTTATAAAGAAAATTTTCAAATGCTGACTGTCATAGTCCTTCTCACTGATGACCCTGGCCTAGTCAGCCCCATGTATCACACTCTGGATTGAATCCTTCATTATAATGGAAACAGTCCACACTTGTCACTCCTCAAGACAATGAGACTCACTGGAAATACCAGTGAGAACTGGAAATTCAGCTCCTTTGCCTTGTAAGCAGCAGATATGGAAACAGTCTACTTTGTGGGATACTTTTAAAGATTAGGCTGTCCCATCCATAAGTGACTTGGTTGGACTGTTTTCATGGTGACATATGCTGTTCCTCTCCTACTGAGATAATATCAATGCTTCCAAAGCTCTGGAGGATTTCACTGGTTAGATTCAGGTCCATCATTAATATAACTAATTTCCTGACTGATATTAGCAGCCTCATTAATACTCTCTGAAATTTTACCGTTAATATCACCTTTTGGTTGTTAAAGAGGGAGAAGTTTATGATCCTTACAGTCACATTTTTTTTCTTAAAATTGAAGAAAAATACTTTTACATCTGGGATTTAGTTTTTCTCTAACTCAGAAAATTTTAGCTAAACCAAACAACAGCCTATTCATTGTTTGCTTGTACAGAGGTTTATTCAAAACAAGAAATAACATCTTGATTAGGTTTCTTGAAGAACACCTGTAAATTATTGTGCTGGAAATCTGCCTATTACTAAAAAGGTTATGAACAGCATAAATCATTTCAGGTGCAATCTGCTTATTACCAGTTTTATTATTTTTTACTTAAGGGTACAAAATAAGGAATCCTACTGAATGAATCAAATAACCATCACTCAGATCAATCTCTTTGTCTCTCCAATCCAAGCTCTTGAGGGCTTTTGACCTCCTTGTATAAATGAGCATAAATTTTCAGATGCAGACAAATAAGCTTCCAAATATATAGTATTCCTGGTAGTAATGATATTCACAAACTGAAGAAATAAATAGTCATTTACTTAATGCTATTTCTTGTTTAAATTAATTTTGGAATAGTGAATGATTCACAGATACATTGGATCTCATGGTTTTAAATATTTCATGTGCTAGTTTGCACGAATTATACACTGACACTGCAGAAGAGAAGTTGTCCAGTTGCAGCTTTATAAAATGCTGTTCTAGCAACCAAAATCAGGTGAAAAGAACATTTCTTCTCCTAAATCTTACTAGTATCACCACATCCATAGAGATGTACCTGTAGAGACAATAATAGCAGTGATTGGATATACCTTGGACATAACTTGCTGATTTCTTATCAAAAAAAAGAAAAAAGTTTTCCAAAAGATCACAGAGAATTTGCTGCTTTTGGAAAGAGAAGATAATGTCTTGATCTTTCTGTGGAAGACAAGGGTATCTTTAACAACACAACCTTCAAAACCTTGCACTCATTACTGAGCAGCTCTGCAGCTCGCCTCTATACAGAGATGGTGTGAGCAGATCTTGGTCCAGCTACCTCTGCTAGAGTTGCTTTGGCCCTGCTCCTTGTGGCCTGTCTTCATTGCAAAGCTGGGTAAAAACAGCTGGGAAAGCAGAAATTTCTGGGAAGAGCTAGAAGAGCATAATGGCATCGACTATAAAAATGAATGGAAATGTTTTTTTTAAGAATTTCCTTCTAGTAAGGTGGCACAGACATTAGCAGTACCACCAGGATGAATTAGGAGCTGTTCTTTTTATGTAGGATCTTCAGAAGCAGGGATAATTCTATTTCCTTTTTATTTTTGCACTCATTTCTAGTACATTTTGATTTATACATGCTCCAGTACACATGAACAGAGGATGCCATGACTTCAAAAGTCAGTATTTAATTCTTTACAAAGAAGGGAAGATTTCTGAGAAATTCCTAGCTAACGAATTCAAGATTTTTTATAAGACATAAGCATTAACCTGATATTGTGTCCTAATTTGGGGTCAAAAAAATGAGCTTTTACCAAGCCTTTGAAACCTCAATAACAAACTGATGTTAAGTGGACTCTGGATGTGTATAATCAGACATGCAGTCAGTTATCCAAGAGAAATTAAGGAGGCTGAACAACACTTTGGCTTTACTGTGGCTAAACTTCAAAAAGGAAAACCAGAAAAAACAATTTCAAAACTTACTACTAGTCTCAAAGAAGTTTATCCTGAATTTTCTCTAAATTAGAAATTATACAGGCAGTAGGATTTTGCCTGTATACTACTGGAAATAAAAGCCAGTTGCAAGACTGCTCCTAAATACATCTTCACAATTGCAAGGCAGGTTTTTCTTTCTAATGAAAAAAGGTTGTGGGTTATAAAAATTTTTTATATACGTCTTTTAAAGCATTATCCATCAGCAAGCTTCAGATTTTTTTTGATCTATGTGCAGATTTTACTGATGAATCTGCATGTGTTTTCAAACAGTTGTTCAGAGACCTCTTTGCAGTTGCCAGCAAGATTGGCTTTTACCACTGACATTCCACTTCTGTCTTCAAACCAGATGTCATCCATTACAGAGAACATTCTCTCCACAGGTGCATTAGTGTCTTTCCATGCCAAAACAAATTCAGCAAGGAGCAGGAGATTTTAGAATGCATGGTATATTTTTTAAATTATTTAGAATTTTCACCCTTCTTTTACTGAGCTCTCTGCACCCAAAACCCCATCACCGAGGGAAAGAGAGAAACCTCCAGCTGAAGGCAGATTTTAATTTCAGAACATATAAAGGTTTCATTATTTAAAAATAAAAATGAATTTGCTCTCTCTGGGGTTTTGGGACTGTGTTCTGCATGCTATTAAGATGACACAGGATTCTGATTAAAGAAAAACTTCAGATTTGAGTACCAAAGCTCTAGCAAACAAATGTTGCAGAGATACATGAAGTACTGAAGAGGGGAAAAAAATGCAGTTTTGAAGAATAGGCTTGTGTAAATCTGCATGACTAAGTTACTCCAAGTAACTTGTGATACTAGATTTGTAATACACAACAATGTAGAGGATTTAAGCTTCTACCAGATTAAGTGAGTCCCCACTGTAAGTCAGGGTTATTTCTTAAGGCCAAAGGCTTTTATATTAGTGCTTTTAACAATAGCCCATTTTCTTAAGTATAACAATGGTCATAGAATCGTAGAATGGTTTGGGTTGGAAGGGACCTTAAAGATCAAATTCCAACCCCCTGCCATGGGCAGGGACCCTCCCACTACACCAGGTTGCTCAATGCCTCATCCAGCCTGGCCTTAAACATCTCCAGGGGTTGAGGGGGCATCCACAACCTCTCTGGGCAACCTCTTCCAGTATCTCACCACCCTCACAGCAAAGAATTTCTCTCTTCTCTCCAGCCTGAATCTCCCCTCTTCCAATTAGCATCCTTTATTCCTAGTCCTTCCATTACATATCCATTAACATCCTATTAATTAGTCCTGCCCCTATTTAATATCCTATTAAAAAGCCTGTAGCCCACTTCAGGTCTTGAGAAGCTACTCTGGGGTCCCCCCTGAGCCTTTACTTCAGGCTGGACAACCCCAACTCCTTCAGCCTGTCCTCATAAAGGGGGTGCCCCAGCCCTTTGATCATCCTCATGGCCCTCCTCTGAACCCATTCCAGTCCAACCTAGACAAACCCCATTCCCCCATCCTTCAGAAGATGTTCATCTCCAGTAAGACCAGCACTTGAAGGGCTAGATGTAGAACCTCCAGAGGGGAGGAGGACAAGGAGCACTCATAATGGTATGAAAGTCAATGGGACTGGGAACGAAATTTTAAAGTCAAGTGAGGTGTGCCCCTGCTCATGCTGCATGACACACTGCATATCTCCCACCTTCATCTTTCTTCTAACTCTGGTCCCATTTACTCTGAAAAGTTGGCACACAGTAAGCTGGGATGTGTACTTAAACAGCAGCTCCTTTCCAGTCACTTGTAGTTTATACTAAAACTGCTGCTGTGTGGGATAGCAAAGGAGCACTTCCAGTGCTGTTAAATTCAGCAATTCTTCCCAAGTAGAGGTCTGTATATTCAGTGCTAATTACTGCTGACACTGCAGAGATGCAGTTGCTGATGGCTGTGATATTAGTATAAACACAGTCTGTAATTAAAAGACCATGTCTCTTCCTATATAAACATTTCTTCCTGAGTATCTCATGCAATGATTCAGATTTCAAAACCAACTCAGACTGTCAAGAAAGAATTGAAGGAACTCCTCAGGTGAAAGCACAGAGTTTTCAGATATTCTTAACTTTCAGTTTATAGCAGTATTTCTGACTTTTGAGACTGGGAATGTTTAGGAGTAAATAATGATTTCCAAAAATCCAGAATACTTAAATTATGCTTTTTCAATTATTCCTCATAATGAGCTGCAAAAATTGATGGCACCACCAGATAGAACATATGAATAATAGTCCATAGTCATGGGTTTTCAGCATCAAAAAAATTACAATTTGATTATTTTTTTTCTGGATTTTGAGTCAAAATTTCACACAGGTATTTTTCTGCAACCCCAAGAACCTAAAAAACCCTCTTCTTTACTGAAATATGAGCTTTTCAGAAGACTTGTACATTTTTGTGCAGACAACATAAAGTAAAATAAATTAGGTATTCTGGCCTTCTATGAAGAGGAGAGAAGAGACAGCAGGTCTCTCCTTCAGTTTAACTTATGAAGTCTGGATGACTACTAAACCATTACAACAGTCTTCCTGATGGTGTGGAAAATCCTCACTTTTTTTCTTGCTTCCAGGAGACTGAGATTATTTTCAAGGTTTTATTATTGTAGAGTAAAATGATAACACTTTGTATTAAAGGAGTTTATCACGTGCCACTCAGCTATTCACCTTCTATTCCCAGACTAGGGAAAAATTGTGTAAGAAGTTGCAGGAATGTACTTGCTTCTCAGTAGGGGGAAAAAGTGACAGTGCTCTTAGAGCCCTTCTGGCTTGCAGAGGGTTATTATTATTCTTAGAACCAGGAGATGTGGACATCTGTCAGCTTACTTCCCTCACATGTGCAGCAACTGTGTGTGGTCCTCTAAATGAAACTATTAGCTATGCAGCTCTTTATTCACGTACCAGTTCTGAGAGGGCTGAACTCATGCCAATTGGAAAGCATTCTGCTCTGGGTGGGTGAAACAGGGATACATAAATACTGTAAGAAAATAAAGAACTGCTTTTTTCTTAACCTCCTCTCCAAATTTAAAGTTTGTTCTATTGCAATGAAAGTACACACTAAATTAATAGGTCTATTTTAAAAATGCAAGCTTGTTTCACAGCAACATGCTTCACTGGATGATAATCACTGTACAAACAGCTGCTGTGGGAGGTCAGGGAGGAAAAGCAGCCACTGCCATGAGAAGATGGGAGATCTCAAGGTGCAGTTGGTTTAATTCACAAAATGTCCATTCTTAAGAAGAATGCATTAAGAAAGACTATTGGAATCAATGTTTGCATACAAAAGTTGTTACAAAGCTAAGGACAGGCTACTCCACTCAGTACTTAGCCCATGATTGCACAGGTGTTTATGAAATACTTGTTGGGAGGTTGTCAGCTGATGCACAACAAGCACAAATAAGCTTCGTAACACTGAATTAAGAGATTTACTGTGTTTACTGGTTTAATTAACTTTAGATTAAGGCAGCCTTCAAGATTACATTCAAAACACAGCAACTCTAAACACACATATACTTTACAGCATAAATCTTGCAGCACCATTATGGACATGCAAAGCCATCACAACAGCAATGTCCAAGCTGTATAGAACGTCTTTTTGGGGTCATAACACACAGCATGAAGCATTTTCTAATGAGGAGAAGAAACATATGCTCATCTGACTTCCTATTCCTGCCAAGATAACCTAAGCTGTGCTACTTCACATGCTCTGCCACTTTTTTTTAGTCCTAGATATATATGTAACAGTGTCATCTACCACGTTGTACAAGTAATATATGTTAGTTAAATGGATTTTTCTTTTTCAATTATCTAGCAACATTTTGTCAATTATCTAGCAGCTCACATTGGCAAGACTTGTCATAAACTTCATAGATCTGTCAGATTCCTGTAATGATTGAACATATGTTAAGAAGAACCCCAAATCCTTTAAAAAAAAAAAAAGGGGGAAAAAATCAAACATGTGGCCTAGACCAAAAGATATTTAATGCATGTACAATGAAAGGAATCTAGTGATTTTTTGAATTCACTGGTCACAATGTCACACTCTCTTTCAAGCTGTTGCAAGAAGTTCCTCCACTTTTAAAGCTAAAAGACCATCTTCTCTCCTATTAGCTTTTGTTTTAACACAGCCCTTTTATTTCTCCAGCAGAAAAAAATCCTTTTCCATGAGCCAACTGCTAAGTGAAATTTTCTTTAACTACCTACTTCTCAAATCTACCCAAAGCCTTGATATAAACCTCAAGAAACATCTGACAATTTGGTGGGGTTTTTTTTTCTTTGTTTCAGATTTTGAGAAGACTTACTATTTGACACATTTTTAAAGTTATTCAAAATAGATGTTACAAAATGCTCCAGTTTGTCTTTAAAGAATGAACTTCTGAAAACCAGTGTAATAAACAGACTTAACTACTGAATTGGTAGAGGCAGTTTTGAAGTTTTGCAGGATATTTTAAACAGATAATAGGCTATTAAGCACACTAGTTTAATAAATTATCTCATCTTAGTAACAAAAATACTCAGAAATATGGCATACAGAAAGACAAGGATAAAGAATTTGTACATATATTGCTAGTTTTATAATAGATGTACCCTTTGACTCAAATAATGTTAAAGTGAACTCAATAAAGATCTGGAAACTTGAATATTAAAAAAGCATCACTATCTGACCTGCAAAACCTCTGCTCAACCAAACCAAACAAACATGGACAAAGCCCTTGTGATCTGTGTCTTTTCTGGTCCTGCCAACAAGTTGCCATGAATTTTCTGATCTAGAACTACTTCATAATTCAGCATAGAATACAAGACATAACAATTTAGCAGACAAACCATTCATAATGGTGCACTCATGTGAGGAAGAAGTGATTTAAAAATTATCATTGAACTAATCCACATGCAATGTCAAATTTTCATGCTTAGAATATGCCTAATGTAGTGAGAGCATGTCTGAAGAAAAAAAAGCAACATTGCCTGTATCACACACACATTGGCAACTGGCCTCAGCAGCACAGATGAGAAGGGTCACAGAAGCTGTTTAAGACTCCTTTCCAAAGGAGCTTTTAGTGGGATTAATGAGAGATGCCCAGGTGAGAAAGCCTGTGAGTAATTCACCTGCATTTCCTATTCTGTATAATGATCATTGAAATATGGGAATGAAGTGCAAGAAATACAGGTGAAGCTCTTTCTAGCTGGGATAAAAGATTTGGGATTTTTATAAGCCTTGCCATAATCTTTTTTGTTTGTTTATTTGTTCTGAGCTGACTTTTTCAAATATACAAGAATCATAACTGAGAAAATCCTGTAGCAACAGAATGAAATGTTTTAGTATGGGTCACTATCAAACCCAGTAGTCAGCAGACTGTATCTGTATGAAATATTATAAATAGACATCCGTTAAAATTATCATCACAGTAAGCAATTTGATATTCAGTGCTCTTTTCTTTTACAGGGAAGAAATTATTCCATAGAGGTCTGATAAAAGTGACCTCTCCATTCTTTATATTGAGATAAATCTTTTGATACAATGTAAGCAGAAAATTCACACACTAGAAAATCCTGAAAGAACAGAGNCACCCAGACAGAGCCTTAGATGAAGTTCTACAAACCTAGACATACATAAGCAGAGTGACTAAATTACAGTCATATTCAAGATATGTCTCTGTTCCTCACTACAGAAAAGGCTAAGAAATATTATAAATATAATATATATCCTCATGAATCAATACCTAAATAACTGGTTCTATACATTTTGATAATTGAGGGGCAATTTGAAGCTGAGAAGTATCCCTACATAATGGTGAGACTAACCATACAGATTTTCACCTGGAGAAAGTGCCCGTTTCACAAATTGCTTCAGACATAGCTACATTAATCAACTCCATCACCCCAAATTAATTATACAGCAATTATTTTCTGATGTTTTAAATGTCTTCTGATTACAGCTTGCTCAGTAATTCTCAAAGTGTCTACATCTTAATACGATTTCCGATGTTACAACAAAAAATTGATGATTGTTTCTTACCAATGCAACTTTTGCATGTTCTAAAGACTTAATCATGCATTATATTAATTCTTGGGCAATGATTCTAAACATTCTCAAACTAGCAAAGAATACTTTTAATAAAGAACTTTAAACTTGAGTAATTAATATTTTTTTCCATACAAACTAGAGAAAATGGCTGCCTATGAATAACTTTCAACTACCTGGAGAAGATCACCTAAATGAAAGACACTGCACCCAGGGAGCTTACTAATATTATTTTTGAAGGACTCTAAGCCTTCTGGAATACAGAGGTCCTAAACCTACAGCCACTTTCTTAGAACAAAGTGAAGTTGAAATTAAGAGAGATAGAATCATAGAATAGTTTGGGTTGGAAGGGACCTTAAAGATCATCGAGTTCCAACCCCCCTGCCATGTGAATTAAGTCAATAAGAAGAAGACCCTCCCCCTCTCATTATAATATTGAGTATATNCCGTTAAAATTATCATCACAGTAAGCAATTTGATATTCAGTGCTCTTTTCTTTTACAGGGAAGAAATTATTCCATAGAGGTCTGATAAAAGTGACCTCTCCATTCTTTATATTGAGATAAATCTTTTGATACAATGTAAGCAGAAAATTCACACACTAGAAAATCCTGAAAGAACAGAGTAATTTTATGGCTTTTTTTTTTTTTTTTTTCTTTTTAAATAGACATTGCAGGCACATGATTTCTTCCCACTTCAGTAGGTTTCGGTAACCTAGAATTTTTTTCTTTTCATTTTATGTTAATATTAGACTGATTCTTACTTTAAAATATATTTTAAATACAAGCTCTCTCTCTCTATATATATATTTATAT
>VZTY01025917.1:0-12388 GCA_013400935.1 Turnix velox | reverse complement strand
AAGACACATTTTGAAGAAAGAAAAAAATATCCCCAAAATTCCCTAGAGCAAAATACTTAAAAATAACCACAACCTCTGACTCTTTGAAGCACATACTTAAATGACTTTGTTTCAGGAAGTGCTGAAGGCTCTGGGTGAAGATGGGGAAGTCCTGGCTGCTCGTCAGCACCTGGAGGCCACGCATGGCCAGAGCCACAGGTGTCCCACCAAACTCCCTTCAATTCAGCCAGGCTCTCACTCATGGTTGTTTTTCCACATCAGCTCAAAACCTGAAAGCAAATAAGCCAGTAAAAATCTGATTCTTCTCCAAAACTGAAACTCTTGATGGAAATTCCATGTGTTCTGCTGCTGGAGAACCAGAGACATCCTCACTGTACTGCTCTGCTCACAGCTAAGAAGACTTATTCTGTAGCTGGCAATGAATAAGATGAAGCACTGTCATCATCAGTGTTTATCTCTCTTCAAAAAAACCATAAAGGAGGTACAGGGGCATGACTGGACCTCAAGTATTGTATTAATTTGATTTACAAATATGTCAATATTGCTATTCAAGATTTTGCTGCTCAGGTGGGTAGCCCACAAGATGAAAACAATCATCTCCAGAAGGCTCAGATTCTTAAAATTAACAATATCCTGTTGTATATTTGACATATGTAGTGTATACACTGCGATTTTGTGTTCATTTTATATGAGACTGTGTGAAGAAAATGAGGTTAAGCCAAGGCCTGGATGTAGAAACGCATTTTTTTCTGTGAGTACAAAAAGGAAAGGTTGAGACATCTTCATTTAATGGCCCTGATTCATCATGCAATGCTACCTCCTGAACTTACTGCCCATTGTCATCATGGTATGTGTGTGACAAATGCTTCTGAGCACCTGAGTCACAGTGGGTACCCAAGAACTGATGCTGGGAATCCTCAGAGAATGGCAAGTCTCTCAAGAAACCCTTAAGTGCCTAAAAAAATAAACCAGTCTGCAAGGTGCTCCAAGGGAAAAAAAGAGGTAGAATCAAGGCAGCATCTCCCTCTGCTCCATGCCCTTCATTAATTATGTGTCCTGAAAGCTCATACCTTAATTATTGTGGAAATAAATTACACTGGCTCCTCCTGGTGGCTGCTCACACCAAGCTGAATACTCGAGACATGGCTGTTTGCAATTAGGACTCATCTTCATTTGGCTGAGCAGCCATGCGTTTTATTTACCCTGCAATGGAACTCGTGGCCTTCAGCCAAACCCATCTAGCCTCCTGTTGCATCTGTCACAAATGCCAGTGGTCACCACATTTGGCTGTTGCATCCTTGACTTCTCGTGAGTCGTTGGCTATTGATGACATTAGCACTGCAGGAGGTTGGGGGCGACAGGGACTCCACTCCAGCAGGAAAACGGGAATAACAGCTAAAAACCTTCCCAGTGGAGGCAGTAACACACACAAATAGTAAAGAAAAGCTGCAGGATTATGGTTTGAGGCAATCTGTGTCCCCTCAGGAAACCCACCTGGGAGTCATTGTTTTCACAGCACAACTCCCTTCTGTGTTACTGAGGAGCTGGTGTCCCCTCCTCTGGGGGAACTTAACCTGGGGAGGGGGAGAGTGGGACATGGCAGAGGACACTGTGAATTTTGATGGTAAATTTGAATAAATACTGTTGAGGAAAGCAGGCCCAGTGACTGAGCATGCTGGCAGGCTTGCCTGCAGACCTCACTGTGTTTGAAGGACTGGGGTTGTAATTACTGTCACCACTGCTTGCATCAAGAATTACAATCCCATGAATTTAGAGCCTCGTCGCTTCTAGTTCATGCTTGAAATCTGGCTCTTTCTTACACACATCCACTGATTTTTCTTGACCTGTTTTTGGGTAGTGAGAAATTATTTTTGTGTTTCATTTTCCCAATCAAGTGTGATAATACAATAAACAGGGGATGTGGAGGAACAGGAGAGAGATACCTGGCTCTGAGCTCTTGCCCAGACTGTACAACCCAGTGGGGAGCAGCCTTGGATGCAGTGCTGACTGCTGCTATGGAAAACCATCTTATTGCAAATGCCAGCTGGTGCTACAGAAAAGGGATGAGGATTACCTCAGGCTGTGTTTTGTCAGATGTTCAGTAGAGAAGAAGAAATTCACACAAGCCAGAACTGTTACAGGTGTGATACGTGAGACCTCTACCAGAAACCTACAAGTTCCTTTTCCATCCCTCTCTTTCCTGGCAGCTGAAGTGTTCAGTAATTGAACCATAACAAAGGTGTAGCTGGTTGTCATGGTGAAATTATATAACTGCTTGGGTGAGCACTTGTATTTGTTCCCTAAGTAGGAGAAGGTTTTGGGTTTACAAAGGATCTGTGCTCCCTGTTACATCTGTGTGTTCTCTTATAGATCCAGCAGCCCTTCTATGCAGCTGACATAATATCTGTGCTTCACATCAAACCCTTTGCAGTTAAGCCTCAATGAGAATCCATCCATCCATCCACAGGCACCACTGACCCTCAGTGCTATATCATCCCTCTGAACAGACAGAGCTGAGGAGCACAGCCTCACCACAAGGGGGAAAAGCAGGAAGCCAGAATTTTCAACAAGCAGACAGAAGCAAAAAAGAGAAGAACATGTCCGCTTCCCTTGAGAATGAGGAAAAGAAGCTCAGAAAAACATATAGATGTGGTCACAGATCTGGGTCAGGGACACTGGAAGACCTCTCTGCTAATCTCCTGAGGAACAACATATTTTTCTCAGTTTGGAGACCAGATGAGGCATAAACCTTATACCCCAACATTTATTTAATGGGGGAAACATGATTTAAACATGCAGATATTAACAGTAGTAGAGGTAATATGAAAATAGCCAGTGGGGAGCCCTTAGATGTGGTTTGCATCTATAAAACTTGGCTTCCCCATGGCTCAGGGGCTGGTACAGGAGTGAACAGCTCTCAAAGGGCAGGATCTTTATGAAGAATATGAGCATGGGCACCTCCAGAAAAGCATGTAAGAACAAGGCAACATGTAGTTTTACCTCCATGAATTGAATACATGCAATGATTCAGGCCCAGCCTTCAATGATCTGTGACTTGTAGCACTTCCTAAGCCAGAGGCAGCATCTTTACATGGACACCCATAAGTCTGTTCTCACAAAGCCCAAATCAGCTCTGCCAGCTCACTGAGAGACCACCCTCTGTCCTTGTTCAGTGGCACGTGCTATATTTCCACTTTATGTAGGCCATAAAGCCACTATGAATTTTCTATTAAATGTGTCACTGAGAAATTGAGAAGATTATTTTGATAAGCACAGAGACTTTGAAGGTGACAGCACTATATTTCTTCAGGGGTTGACTTTGTGTTTGTTTCTGCATTGCCCATTACAAAGAGTCATATGGTATGTTGGAAATAGCTGCAAAATACAACATTTTTCCAAAACATATCTGTGTATCCTTCCCTCTGCTTTGTATTTAAAACAAAAAGTCCATTTTTTTTCCCATGTAATTGTTATGTGGAGTCAGAGGCAAATATTGACAGATAATGACAATTTATTTCTTTGTTGAAGATGATTGACTTTTCTTGGGCTTCGACAGCACTGGCTTTCTTCCCAGAAACATCTCTGAATTTATCATTGCAGGGTGCCAAACTGAGACAGAAGGAACAAGTTTTAAGTATAAAACCCCTCAAAGAGTGGGGACATTTCAATCTGATGGACTTGCAGCCGTAACCCTGAGAGCAATAGAGTACAAACATCTGAGATGAATGAGGGCAGTGAATGAGCAGTAGCAATGGAGAGAGATAAAGAGGTTCCCTTTCTGCCAAGGGGTAAATACTCCTAGCTTTTGGTTCATGCTGAAGATCTTCTTGTCTGTCACAGTTGTGTCTAGGCAGTAAGTGAAGGAAATGAGAGCATAAACTAAGGCAGACATGGACACGTGCAATATTTTGCAGGCTCCAACACTAAGAACTGCCATGGGAATCCAGCTGCTGATACATTCATGGGCACAAGTCTCTGGCAGAGGAAAGCCCATGGCCTCACTTTCTCAGTCTTCCCTATTTATCAACCTCATGAGCTTTGAAAGCTCTGTCCTGGACACTCCTGCAGAGGAACAGGCTGAAGCCCACAGCCAAGGCAGGCACAAGGTGACATTCCTGCAAGGCAGACAGAGATGTGGTAGCTGATGTGACATGCACTGAAATTAACAGCATGAGTCACTGTACACCCTGCAACACAGCTGAGTTTAGCCATAGTGCTTGTCTAGTAAAGTACAGCTTCGGTAGCTAAACTCTTCAGGAGACAAATTAGGACCCAATGCAAAGTCAGTTGAATTTCATATGAAAATTGAAACATTGAATACTCTATTGACTTCTGTAGACACGGCTTAAGAGTGAAGATATTTAGGCATAGTGCCTGGATCATAGAATCACAAATAATTTGGATTGGAAGGGACATTTAAAGATCTAGTCCAACTTCAGTGAGTGAGGACATCTTCAACTAGATGAGGTTTGTCAGACCTCCATTCAGCCTGGCTTTGAACATTTACAGGGATGGGGCATCTACAACCTCTCTGGGCAATCTGTACCAGTGTTTGACCACCTTCCAAGATAAAAATGTTATTCCTCACATATTCCTAAGCCTTCTCTCCTCTAGTTTAAAGCAATTAAGCCTTGTCCTACAGCAACATGCCCTGATAAAACATTTATTTTTCCTGTAGGTCCACTTTAAGTACTGGAAGCCCCCTAATAAGGTCTCCTCCCTGCATCCTTCTCTTCTCCAGACTATACAGTCCCAACTCTCTCTGCCTGTCCTTATAGTAGAGGTGCTCCAGTTCTCTGATCTTCATGGCCTTCCTCAGGATCTGCTCCAACAAGTCTGTGTCTTTTCAGTGCTGAATGCAGTACTCCAGGTGAGGCCACATGAGAGCAAGAGTAGAAGAGCAGAATCACCTCCCTCAACCTGTTGGTCAACTTGCAGCTCAGGATACAGTTGATTGTCCCCAGCGGGTAAGGAACAGTGATATTTGCAAGCACACATTGCACAGTTCAGTCTGTGATGTGAGAACAGCATCTTTCTGAGTAAAAGAGTTACAGCTACTCCTTGTTAGTGTGATCCATCTGGGCAAGCTCACAGCACATCTTTTGTGCAGGGCTCACAGCAGGGGGATGTGAAGCAGACACAGCAGAAGTGTGGTTGAGGAGAGGCTGTAGAGCAGTGCCAGGAAAACCTCTCTCTTTCATGAGGAAAGATCAACAAAGCAGTTAGCAAAAAGCCTGGGTACCCAGCAAGATCAAGTCAACCTCCACCACTCAGTCTGTGCAGAGATGTCAGCCCCCTGCAGCAGTGCTGGCCAAACCTCTCCCTCCTTCTGATATTAAACAAACTTTGATTTATAAAAGGACCCCCACTTGTGCCAACCTGTGGTTTCCACCACCAAAGTAGATTGTCCTTCTAAGCCTCCAGGTAGGAAAGTGAAAGCCCACAACCTAAAGTCATTTCCCTTTATAATGAGCTCTTGTCCTGAACTCAGTTTCCTCTGAGACACCAGAGAGGCAACTGCTGACAGGAGAAGAACCTGGTTGTCTCTCCTCTCAGTGAGGAGCACCTCCCAGCTCATTCATTCTGGGTTGAAAAGGAGAAACTGTATTTTTACCAAGGATCTCCCTTCTCTGAAGACTGTGCTTTATGTTCTGCTGCCCTCTGAGCAGTAGTGCCTGGTGCTGTGAAGCACAGGAGCCTTTGCTGATGAGCCCTGTACCCTGTACAGCCTCTTTTATTTGCATGTTTTCTCAGAAGAGAGCAACCAGTCTGTATTTCCTACAAAAACTGGGTCTGGCTGCCAGGCTGGATGGGCTTTTCATAGACAGGAGTGATGCTCTAAGTGTAGTGTTTCTACCTACTGCAGCATCAAAGGAAGTAGGAAAAAGATAAAGGGAAGCAGTTTGCTTGAAGTGACATTCAAAGGCACAGTTATGACACTGCCTGAGGGGCAGCAGTGCCCACCTCCCACAGAACCAGCTGCAGTCCCTTCTGGCAGAGCATCTCTGCCTGCACCCACATAGCTCCTACTGCCTTCCAAGCAAAAGTGCAATGAAAGGTAATTATTTCTGGGCAAGCAAATTACTGTCAGTTAGATTTGTACCCTGTTGCTTCCCTGAACAGCTCAGATCTGGCTTTTCAGTGCTCTGCAGAGGTTTGCTTTTACACTGACTAGCAGGCCAATGGTGTGGTGGGATTAGGACACCAGTCAGTCCCTAGGAGACCAGCAACCCACCTCAAACATATTTAGCATCACATCTACTTTTACTGGGCACTGCCAGTACCAGCTTCTCTGGACTTAAAGAATCAGCTTTAGCATACCAGTTCTCCAGCTACACTTCAGGCAAGCCTGCAGCTCTGAAAATCCCAAATAAACACTGTCCCTTGCAACACTGGGTCCTGTCAGCTGCTCTCACATTTTAGAGGAGAAAGATTCAGAGCTTCTTGGCCTCAGAAAATTCAAAAGGAATAAAATGGAATGAAACATTTCTGCCCATCTCAGGCTGGTGTGTCCAGTCTATTTCTGGCACTCATTCTTGCAAAATCAGACCTGGGGGGCTACTCCTCCAGCCTTGTCTCATTTCCCTCTGCCTTCCCCAGCAGCTGGTTCCTCTGGATGAGGAGGGGACTGACTCACTGACACTTTCTCTTCTCTGTGCATTAGGTTCTCCTGTTAGATTTTGAATTCTGACAGCACTCTGCTTTAAAGGAAATAAGTAGCTCCATTAACCTCTGCCCTGCCAATGGCAGCCACAAACCCCACCAGCTCCTTGAAGGCTGGATGAAGCAAGGGAACACAAATACTTTCCAGCCTTGGAGAGGTGAATTCCAGCCATCACATTCAATTGTATAAGACAGGAATTGTTCTTTATTGCTTTGTCTGACACTTTTCTTTTTAAAAAGAAAAGAACTCTAAAGAAGCCACCTGTATGTGCTGCTTTTACTAAGTACCTGGAGGTACTATGTACCTTATGGCCTAATCCTGCCCTCCATTTTCTCAGTCCTTCATACCTGGTGGTATCAATCTCTGCACTTGGTCTACCTCAGCATGTGAGGAAGTGGAATATGGAAGACATCCTTTATTTTGAAAGGATTAGCATGTGCTCCAGGTTTGAATGAACAATGCTGTGGGTAGATTTCAGCACACACAGATGGGAAAGAAGTCCATACCCCCATGTCTTGAGTTCAAACATGTGCTTGGCTCCCACTGTGATGCTCTTTGCAGCACAGAAAATAGTTTTCTGAGGATCTCAATCTGCCTCAGTGTAAAGCCCCTTCTGTTCCCCATCTAGCTAACTTCTGAAACCAGGTAAGATTTCAGCTGCATTTCCTGCATTAAAAGCCTCTAATGATTTGCCTGTGTACTGGAGTGATAGTTTTAAATCTGCCTGAAGACCAACACAGTGCTTGAAAAGTCATGCAAAATACAGTATGTGCAAGAAAACTGATGTAAAGTAGTAATATCGTAACAACCTTTAAAAAACAAGAAGTTATTCTGGCCATAATCTTTAATACCTCAAAACTTAGCCCTCAAGAATTACCACCAAGAGGGATAATAATTCACTGACTATATCAGAGCATAACAGGTTTGCAAGTGACAATTCATTAAGGAAAACTCTTTCTTGATAAACTACAGTGGAAATGGCTGGAGGGATTCACAATTATGCCCTTGAGATGTGTCAGTTCTCTGTAAATTTAGTACAGAATTTAGTGTTCTCAGGCACCTTACTCAGAAACAGTAGAGATAAATCACAGCTATGCTAAGCCCAGCCAGCAAACTCCCAATTCTTTCCTAAATCAAGTCTTGGTGTTCACAAAGTGAAGGGGAACACCTGGAGCTACCTGTGTATTTGTTCTCTGCTGAGGACAGATCCATGGCCAGAGATCTCCATCTGTTAGCTCCTTGCCTGGTGCAGCCCTATTAATTTTACTTGTAAAAATCACAAGCATGTTTCCATTATAGTGTATGTAAGAGCAGAGGGAAGTATCAGGGGATGTCCAGGAAGGTTTTCTTACCATGAGATCACCAAGAGTGGAAGAACTTTGGGCATGCACAGGAGATCTTTTCCGTGCAGCTGTACCCAACAGAGCTCTAATAATGTGAATTACCTTGTGTGCCCCAGGGCAATGGGGTAGCTGTTCCATTTACCTCTTCTGTCTTGAATGTCAGATTTCAAAATAGGTTTGTGATTCCTTTAAGCTACAGTTGTACAATCTGAGCTCCTTAGGTCAAACTAGCAACAAAGAGGGTGCAGGTCCTTCCCACACTGCTGGAGGTCCTTGGAACAGAGAGAATCACAAGATCGTAACCTCCATTCACTCCCACATACCAAGTGTCATAAGAAGCACTTCAGTTGAACTGGTAGTCATACCCATTCAATGTCCATCCCACTGAGAGGTAATTGAGATGGAATTTGTTCAATCCACACAGAACTTACAATAAAACAGCCACTAGACTCCAGTGTTGCTGACTGGAAAATGTTGTACTCATCATTCCATCTGTCTGATTGCTAGTTACAAGCATATGTTATGCAACATCCATTTATATAGGCATTGAGGGTCACTTGATGGGGATGATTAATCATGTCATCAAATTTTCTTTTATTTTTTCCTGGATAAGTGATGGAGTGTTGCTGACATTAATATACAAGAATTGTGCAAGATCCATTCACACAGATCTGTTGATCTGCACTTGAATCTCTGTAGCTTTGTCACCACTGTCCCAGGCCTAATTGGTCTCTGGGAGAATTGCTTTTAATTGTGCTTTTGTCCTGTGGATAGTGAAAAGTGAGACTGAAATTTGAGACTTTGCTTTAACTTCTGGCCACATTTGAATTGAATTGAAATTTGAATTGAAATCTCCTATGTGGAAAAAAAAAAAAGCCCACTAGTATGTCCTATTGCCTATTCCATTATGTAGTAGTTAATAATTAAAAACATGCTGCAACTGTTTTTATGAATTTATAATGGAGAGATGAAGGATTGCCTCATGCTTCAATTTGACATATAATATTCTTTGTTGTATTACAGTTATTTGGTAGCAAAGCTTGATTTCTATTTTCAATTTTGAAGAAAGAATTAATGCCTGATCAGACGCTTCCTTTGTACTCACACAATTCTGAAGTGCTTTCATTTTAAAGCAAATAAAACTCCATACATTTTCCAGACCACCTCTTCTTGGTGTTATACAACAGAATACACCTTCCTCAATGGCAGGGACATGCCACTGGGTGCCCTGAGGACTGTGACTTATCAAATGTGACATATTAAATCCCTTCAGGCTTTGGGAACACAGTTTGATCCATTACAAACTCAAGGGGGAGTTGAGTTTATGCCCTGCAATTTCATCATTAGGTACTTTTGTTTTATTTATGTCTCCAGACATATAAAGACCAGTAGTAGGGCATCTAAACAGGACTGCAGCCACCAGCACTGTGTAGCTCGTTTCTAAGCTGTTACCACTCACCTCATGGAGCTGCTGCTGTCCCATCCCTAGGCTGAACTCCATCCTCAGGGCTGAAGCCATTCAAACTGCACCAGCAGCACCTTGAGCTGAAACACAAAGCTCCTGCTTTCCTGATAAACAATTGTCTGACCTCAGGCAAACCCCACACAGCATTAAGGCAAGAAATGGAAGCACAAAGCCATCGCTCTCCCCACCACCCATCCCTCCCCCTGCCTAACCAACCGGGGGGCCAGCAGGCCCCCCGGCCTTTCTCCTCCCACCGTGTCCCCTTGGAAAATGCAACTCACCAGTGATGTCCTGCAGCACAGACACCAGGAGGAGCATCCCTCAGGCCCCACGGGGGGGCAAATGGTGGCTGCTGCCCTTCCCCAATGCTGTTAAATAGGAGAGTGGGCTGATTTGGAACAGCTGGGGAGGGGAGGAGTCTCCAGTGGAGCCCAGGAGTTGGGGATTTGGGGAAAAATGGGCTGGAAAAGGGTTGGAGATGGGAGGAAAGAGGGGGATATGGAACCTGCCTAGAGGCAAACTGGGAGGAAAAATGGAAGGACTTGAGTGTTCACCATGAGGGTGGTGAGACACTGGAACAGGTTGCCCAGAGAGGTGGTGGAGGCTCCATCCCTGGAGATATCCAAAGCCAGGTTGGATGTGGCATTGAGCAACCTGATCTAGTGCAGGATGTCCCTGCCCATGGCAGGGGGGTTGGAGAGACATGATCTTTAAGGACCTTTCTGACCCAAACCATTGATTCTATGATTCTATCATGCAGCACCTGAGGGCCCAGCCAAGCTGAGCTTGCTGCTTGCAGATGTGGAAACACCTCCTGCCCAGCAGCTTTACTGATGGGCAGAGCCTCTGTAACTGTCTGGAGTTAATGAGAGCCTGTTTTTTCTGAGTACATTGTCCATGCTGACTGTCACAAAGAGAATCTCCTGTCCTGCCCATTTTCCAGCTTGGAGGGAAAAGGAAGAAACTCTGCATAGCATGGACCATGCAGTTTCATTTGGTTCAGACTTCTTCAGGCTTGCAGTTTCTTCCAGAGTTAAACTATATCTCATGAAATGTTACACATTACTCATTTGGAAAGAATTCCCCAAGTAGAAATCTCTAGTTCCATACCCTCAATGAACTCTGCTTTTAGTTTGAATTTGAGACTTCTCAGCTTCTAGACTTTCCCCTGTCAGCCTGCAGTTTTCTATTGCCAGATGTCTCTTTGTAATGGTATTTATAGGCATTTCTCTTTGGTGAGATCAAGCTCATTTAATTTCTCATTGGAAAAAATTATCCAGAACTCAAATAATTATTATAGACTTTTCCTGAACCCTTTATGCTTGCCAAGACTCTTTTAAGGAATGGAAGGGAGAAGTGAGGAGCTGATACTCTCTGACCTGTACTGTTGCTTTTAATGGAAGTCACATTGTTTACACCTGACATTTTGCTTTTTGGCTGCTGCAACTCACTGGGAGCTCATGTGCTCTAAGTGACTCATCAGGCCTTCAGAATTATTTACTAAATAATTCTTTTCCTAGATTCAAACAGTAGCTATGACCTACATTTTTGCTTCATACATATATGACCTTGCCTTTAAATTCCTCATGGTGCCTCCTGTTCAGGTGAGCCTTAGTTTCCTTGATCACATCACTCGTGAGAACTGATCCTATTAATTATGATTTTGGGTTGCCTGCAAACTTATGGTTAATGGAGGCAACAACTGACAACAGACAAACAATTGTCACAAGCACATGAGATCCTTGGGCCACCCACAGAAGTGAGGTCCATGCAGAGTGAGTGGTTAGGGCAAATTGTAACATCATCCATAGCTCAGAATATAATACTTGATAAAATTATTACTACTGTGTCTTACAGTACAACCAAAAGATCCTGCAGAATGCCATAAATCTTTCTTGGAATGGTAGGAAAATTAATTGGACGGGGTTACTTGCAGCAATGTGGACACACCGCGACTCAAAAGCACCATCTGCTGACTCTTCATAGAGTAGCAGAGCTTCCCAAACCCATCTTCATCAAATGTTGCCCTATCTCATTGCAGCTTCTTGTCTATTTCAATGGGTTTAGCAATACCAGGATGAGATTTTTATGTAGAAGTCTCTAATACCTTTTAACTAATTGTCTGACAAAGACCCAAACTTATTATAAACTCTGAAGTTGACTATCTTCAGCCTAGCAATACGAGGATAGGAGATCAATTTAATTTCCAATTTTGTGTCAAGAATACACCAACAGATAGAGTTTATGTCATAGCTGATTATGGGGGCATTCAGATGTCAAAATGCTCCCTTTTAGACACAACAAAACAAGTCTTTAAGTACAGCAAAATGTGCCTGCAATTCTGTGTGCTGGCATAAAAAATGACACCCGCAGATGTCCTCAAGTGCAAAAATCTGAGCACGCTTGAAATCATTTCAAAAGCCTGTGAAGTTTAAAAAAGTAGAGTACGAATATGTATTACAACTAGAAAGTACACCCTGCTTGTGCCCTTTAAGAGATATCCATTCGCTAATCTTTGATCTTACTCATATTTACACTTCAGGAACTTAAAGGCTTTTAAGCCTTAAGCAAGGACAAATAAATTGTAATTAAACAAAATATTAATATGTCCCTTCTCTGTGTTATTTCCCAGCACTGCTGCTACTGTTTGATCTTGTTTTTAAATTTTTTTTTCTCCTCTCTCTCTCTCCCTCTCATGGAAAATTTTCCTAGGTTGATTCCTCCCAGCACCACTGGGGGAAGGCTCACACAAGTGATTTGCCTTTTATGTGTGCAGTTCAGTCACTGGTGCCAATGAATTCCACACCTTGGGCCTCTCTGTCAAGAGCTTTTGATGACAACCAGTCTCGATCCAGTCTCTGCCAACACTCCATTTTCCATGGAGCTACACTGAGGCACAGACTGGTCATAGAATCA
>VZTY01025881.1:0-16162 GCA_013400935.1 Turnix velox | reverse complement strand
CCTCCAAGGTGGGGGCATCCACAGTCTTTCTATGCTGTGAAGATAACTCTGAAGATAACTTCTTTGGAGTTAAATTACTTGAAAGTATCACCCAGAACTTTTTTTCTACAATATGACTCTACCCACCTTCTTTTGTTTTTAATCAATCTGTGACATTTGGTGTTTGTGCCCAGTGATTCCTGCACCATTTGGTAACAGTTCTCACCACACACCTATGGGAAGGTAGGGATGTGATCTAAATGAGTGCATAGCATGGAAAGTCTTTGTGGGCTGTGACACCATCACAGCCCCCAGTTCTTGAGGTGCATTTTGCTGAAGAGAAATGGAATTTCCTTTTCTCTGCTCCCAGCTGCTCCTCGTCTCTCCACAATGTGGTGGCACTGGGGGGACTTGGGCAGCAGCACCATCTGAGCAGCCTCCTCTTTCTTTCTCCTGTGCCATCACGCAACTCTTTTCATTTAAATCCAGATTTGTCCCTGATTCATCTCAAAGCAGCCACCTCAGGTAGGGAGGCAAGACATGGATGGGATAAAACCAACCTAGGAGCAACTTGTGCATGGTTCCACATCCCTTCTCCTCTCACTCAGCCAGGCTGAGTTGGATTCCTCTGAGCTGGCTTTTCTTGGGCAAAAATCCAGCATCTGCTGTAGCTGCATTGCTCTTGGAGGAGGGGTTGTCCTTACCTTGTAGGGGGCTGGGAGTCTGGCTCCTGAGCATGGATCCATCAGTGGCCAGAAAACCTCCCCATCCATTCTCACTCACTTGAGATTTGTACAATATGTTTCCCTTCACCACCTGTGTGTTCCATCTCATGGATTTCTGGACTGGCAGCAAGAGTTTTGTTTCCTCTGTGATTAGCTGCAGGTTCAATTTCTATCAGATTTGTCAATTTTGTCATCTGAAAGAGTTTGGATTTGTTTTGCTTTGTTTAGGTTTTTTTTTTTTCCCCAGCCTAATGTATGTGACATGTTTCACGATGCCAATAAAAAATGTTTTCAAACTAGACTGTAAAAGAATTTGACCAGAAAAAAATGCTTAAAATAAAAATATCAGCAGTGGAGAGCTTTGATCTGATGTTGTAGGCTTTTAAATGCCAAGTTGTGGTTGGTGAAGCAAAGTTTTGCTGTTCGTCTTCACAGTAGCTGTGTGATGTGGGGAGACTGGGGGGGAAATCTGGTTCCAGCAGTAGATGTGATCCGCAGAATAGGTTTAATTTTTCCCTTTTGTTTAAGTTTTTTTTCTTTTGGTTTTACATTTCTGATAATGGAATTGTTATGGGCTTTTGGATTTCAGTTAAGAATGTGCAAATAGGCTGCCTGGTAAGTAGGTTATGGAAGGGTTAGGGAAATGGAGAACATTCCCTGCAAAAAAATACCCACAATGTGGGTAATAGACTCCAGTCGAATTTAAAAGATAATGGCAACAAGGGAGAAATCCACTTGTAGAAATGGGGAACAGCTGGGTTTGAGATCTAATGAAACTGTATCAAATACTTTAAAAATGGCTTACAACAGCTTCCCCAGGGAGTGCAGATAAAGCACAAGAGCACTCCTGAAAGGTCGAAGAAACAGTTAAATCATTTCCTTGATGGTTATTAGAGATATAGAAGACATCAGTGAAAATTAAATGTCTGAAACTTGTATTTGATTGCTTTTCTTATCACGCCAATCTCACACGGTTCTTCCATCTCTTGTTCTCTCTCTCTGTTCTAGTCAAATTTTATAACTGTGCTGGTAACAAGGGGGTTTGGTACGAGACCAACAGCCTGGACTTCAAGGTGAGAGCAGATGGGACCCTCTATGCCACCCACCAGCTGCAGATGCCCCTGAAGCCACTGGGGCTGCGGGTGACAGCCTGGGACCCCCAGAGCCTGGGACGACGGGAGACCATGGTCAGGCTTCTGGTGGCAGAGAAGATGCAACACAATGGACACAAGGTGAGATTTCAAAGTTCTTTATCTCACTTCTTTGCCTGTGTGCCCCAAACTTCTGAGAGTACATGATTGTTTGTCCTGCCTGGTCTGGTTTTCCTAAAACTGGTAGAGAGTTTAACACTGGAGCAGGGCAGGTTTAGATTAGACATTAGGAAGAAGTTCTTCATGAGGGTGGTGAGATGCTGGAAGAGGTTGCCAAGTAAGGTGATGGAGATCCCATCCTTGGGGACATTCAAGGCCAGGCTTGATGAGGCTCTGAGCTAACTGATCTAGTGTGGGATGCTCCTGCTCACTGCAGTGGGTTGGACTAAAAGTTCCCTTCCACCTTCCATCGCCTATGAGAAGAGCATGAACAGCATCAAATTCCTTGTGAATGATCCTTGAACCTCTCCGACAGAGGTGATTTGAGGTCACCTGTGAGGAAAGTACTCTTCAAGTTCATACTGTGGTATTTTTAAGTGACCATTGACTTTGTTATATACTGAAGTTTATACAACTTGTATTTATATCTCACTGCTAATGTGCTCTCTTGACTTGAAATCAAACCTGCAAAGGAAGGGAGCCCAAGTCTCCCCAAGGTCAAAGCTAGTTGACTTCATGAGAAGCATGAGGTCAAGCTCAGTTTTCATTAGTGAAGCTGTAGACCTGTCTGCAGCTGAGACACCTCCATGAATTTCACAGTGAGAGGTATCCAGGCTGGTTGAGGGTCGGGCAAGGTCACCTGGCCATGGCTGGAATTTGGATTAATGCTCCCAGTAATTGTCAGCACAGCCAAACTGGTCTCTCCTTCCCTCTTCCCTGTGGAGCCTGAGCAGGGCAGGAATAGGCAGAGGGAGAGACTTTCTACCCCATCTTGTCAGAATGATGCCAGGCAAGGCTCTGCTGTTTAGGAGAAATTTTTCCAGGCGTGAGACAAGGAGAAAAAAGCTCAGAGATACTTAAATCCAGAAGTTGCTCGAGGGGCTGACCCCTGAGGTTCTGTGTGGCTTAGAGTCATATAAATACACTTGGGCAGCTCTTCAGCAAGGCTCTGGCTCATGCAAGATATAATTAAGCCCTGGGTGTTATGTCAACTGTGTTTGCCATTTTCTAACCAAAGAAATAGTGCTTCCTTCTAAATGTAGTTAAATATTGAAGGAATGAAGTGAGGTATCTTATATATATACTGCTTTAAATTTCTTCTCTGTGTAACAGAAAGAAAACCCCAGTAAGAACACATTTCTGTTCCAGTAAAATATTTGCTTGGAAATTCATCTAACGTTAATGTGAGCTGAACCCTGGTTCAAAACAGAGGGCTGAGCTTTTTAAAATTCACATCCCTCCTTTCTAAAAGCCTTATTAGTGTGTAGTTTGAGGCTGGAAAAATATGGAAAACAAGACTAATGACAAGGTCATAAGCAGTTTTATTGTGGGTCTCTACTGCAGGCATCCGATTTGTGTTTTATTTAAATGCTGGTGCCTTTTGCAAGCCAAATAATCTTTTGTTTACTAAGGAAATAAATATGATTATAAGATTATTTTTAAAAAAATAATAGTGTTTATGCTTGAAAAAACCCTGTAAACCTAACAATATCCAGTTCAATGTGTTTCAGGCCGTGACCCTAATAGACTACATTTCATGGCTTTTACTAGAAACAGATTTCACATTTGGGTTTGTGTAGTCTAATGTGATTCAAGCAGAACTACATAATTTTTTTAAAGATATTTTAGACTGTTGTGTTCTATTCAGTATAAAGAGGTTGCAAATCTGGGAGAGAAAGGAGGAGGTGATGTGAGAGAGGGAGAGGGACCAACTCTCTGTTCCGGCACGTACATCCATTTCCATTTTTCTTTGTAAATTTGGGGCTGATTTTGTGGAAATGCTGAACAGTTCCCAGGCATTAAAAATAATTGGCATGAAATTTGCTTCACTGCACCTGCTGATCTCTGTTTGCTGGCACCAACAGCACAAACATATCCTCCTGCCTTGCTTGCCCCCTCTGCCATTTTTCCATAGGGTGGTCCATGACTGCAGGTCCTCAGCTGGGGTTGTCCCCCTCCTCAGGATGGGGAGCTTCTGCCCCTCTGAGCCACCTCACTCAGAAGGGATAAACGAGATTCCAGGTCACAGGAATCCATGGATTATAACATCATGGAAACAAGATTAACCCTCTCAAATCAGCCATTATTAGACATTTAGTTGACTACTCCCCACAGGAGGCATCAGAAGGTGAGGTCCTTGCTCTCCTCCAAACTTCCTATGCCTTCTGGGGTAGCAGAAACAAGTCTCCTGTTGCCTGCCTGTAAAATGGAGATAGTTCTCTACTTCCCAGGTGGGTGCAGAGGATGAATTCCTTCACAGGTGGTCCTTTGGATTTGGGATCCTTTGTTATCCTTTATCATATGAAAGGAAATCTGTTCAGTGAGCTGGTTGAGCTTTGGTGGTGACCAGCAACTCCCAGGGTAACAGATGAGTTTGGGGTGGCTCCTGCCAGGATAGTCACAGATTGCCAGTGATTGGAAGGGACCTCAAGAGATCATCTAGTCCAATCCTCTGCCAGAGCAGAAACACCCAGATCAGGTCACACAGGAAGGCATCCAGGCAAGGTTTGAGTGTCTCCAGAGAAGGAGACCCAACACCCTCTCTGGGCAGTCCCAACATGTGACCCAGTTTCCCCCTCCTTCATAGTGTCAACTTTATAAATGTGCTAATTGCTTTCAATAACAGAATAACCTAGGCAAATAGGGGCTTCTCAATACCTGAAGGGGGCTATAGAAAGGCTGGGATAGGACTTTTTAATAGGCTCCAGGATGGTAGGACTAGGAGTAATGGATGCAAATTGGAAGAGATTTAGGCTGGAGAGAAGAAAGAAGTTCTTTACTATGAGGGTGGTGAGACACTGGGAGAGGTTGCCCAGAGAGGTTGTGGATGCCCCCTCTCTCCATGGAGATGTTTAAGGCCAGGCTGGATGAGGCATGGAGCAACCTGGTGTAGTGGGAGGTGTCCCTGCCTATGGCAGGGGGTTGGAACTAGATGATCTTTAGGGTCCCTTCCAACCCAAACCATTCTGTGATTCTAAATCTGCAAATCTTCATCAGCAACCACTGTAATGAAAGAATCTGAAGTGCTGCAGTAAAGTTTAATGATAGGAGGATGAAACGATGGCATAAAAGGTAAATATATTTAAAATGCATTTTATGATACATGAGGCATATGTTTTCCCCTCCTCAACAGCAAGTGCTCGAATATCAACTCCTTTTTCTGGTTAATAGGAGAGGTGTTAGTAACTCTAGGAACTTTTTTTTGTTCAGTCTTGCAGGAAACCTGATAGCAATTCAATTAGAAAATGCAAATGAGGTCACACATTTCCCAGAGGAGTGCTGAGTTACCCCAGAGGAAACCCAGTGATATTCTGGCATAACAATAAATACTTAAGATAAAGTTTCCTCTGCTGTTTTTGTCTGCCTGCCTGGTGTTGTGATTGAAAGTATCAATTGGACCTGTGGGTATAATTTGAGAAGGAGAAAGAAAGGGAATAAAGAAAAGCAGGGCTTCTTTATGAAGTAATATAAAGTCCTTGTAGGTTGTGTCAGCATTTATGAAAGATAAATTTGAGTGGGATGGTGCTCCAGAAGAAAACATAGTAAGACCAGGCTTTACTTATCTAGAATTAGCAGTACAGTGTCTGGTGTGTGTGGTGGTATTTCTAACAACTGGATGGAGATCCATTTACCCAAAAGTCTAAAAATAAAAAATTATGAACAGTGACAGCCCTCCTGGCTAGTCCCCACTCCTACTTTTGACTTATCCCACCTGAAGTTCTAGCCCACAATTTCAAATAGATCTTCTCTTTATTTTTTATTGCTATGCACATTAAAATATGTTTGGCAATTTTTCTTCTCTATTAGTATTTTTCTGTAGTTTTCCCTTCATGAATTAAAATGATGGTCATAGAAATCCAGCACTGAGAGGTTTGTTGCAGAAGAGCTTGGAGCTGGAGGGTGTCTTCAATGCACATAGGATCCTAGTCCAGATGCCAGTGTCATGTTTTAGAAAAGAAAATAATTACTTTCTTTGAATCCTGTTTAGGGCAATCTAAGTTTCTCATCATTCTAGCTTCCCTAATTCTGGGTATGGTATTAGGAAAATTTTTGCCACATTATTTACTCAGAATTGTGCAATTAAAATCTTGAAAATATATGGATATATGGCTAGCATTCAAAATATTGAGACTGTCTGTCAGGAATCAATCCTCTTTTAAGCCCAGCTTGTGTTTTATTATATCTCATCTTATTTTGGGCTTCTTTCATAACCTTGCTATCATTCCACAGCCCTATAATATGAATGTGAGAAGCTGACTCTTACAGACAGACTTTTTTTTTTTTTTTTTCATTTAAAGCCTTTAAATAATCATCTCTGGCATTTTACCTGGCTGAGATTTTGAATTCCAATACATCCTTTTATTGCTCATTGCAAATACAAAGGTCTCAGGGCAAGAAAAGGCTTATTCAGCCCTGCTCTTGTTGGTTGCCTGGGTTATTGTCTGGTGAGGATGCTCCAAACTAGGCTGGGAGCAGTGGGAGAGGAAAACCCCCATGTACTTCCAGAGCTTCTGCTGGAAGAAAAAGGAAGAAGAGTCATTTTTTTTTATTCACTTTCCTTCCTTCTCATGCTGTGGGGTGAGATTTTATGTATATAGTATCAGGGTGATGCAGTTTGCCCCATCAAACTGTGTTATCCCTAGAGAGGGACTGAAGAAATGGGATTGTATTTGTTGTCATTCTGCCTTTTTCTGGCCATATTTATGTTCTTTTTAAGTTCTGGGTTGTTCTGCTGGGGCTGTCCTGGTTGACTGCCTTTTGGGGGGGGGATCCATGACCACAACTAAATCCAGTAAAACACCAGGCAGCATCATTTCTCTTCCTGTGTCTTCATCAGTGAAACAAATCCCTGGCTGATTGCAGTCAGAGAGGGTGGTTACAGGGATTTCTGTTTCCTTTAGGTAACTCCTGAGACATTGTTTGGGCTTTTAACAAATTAGATCAGTGTAAAAGATCAAAAAGCAGATGAGTAACAAATTAATGTCATCAAATTGCCACCAATGAGCCTGCTCACATTAATTGTGGAAGTCTAATGAAGATGCTTGAGGTGACCTTGCCTGATCTCTTGTTTAAGTGAGTTTGAACATCTCCTGGCTAATCCTTGCTTGAGATGGAAGTGCTGTTTGTGAAAACATGTGAAGTTACTCGGCCTGATTTTCAGGGGTGTTGAATCCCATTGCCAGTCTCTGAAAGGAAGATAAGATGTGACACACAGGTGCTCATTGCCTTGGAAAATCCGCCCACTATGGGAAGTTTCCCAGCTCTGCACTCACTGCATTTACTTCTTAAATAGTCAGCATCTTACCGAGGGGTCAGGCTCAAAGCTGTCCTAGAAAGATCATCTGTGAGTGAAATTCACTGCAGATCTGCCTCCCTTCAAACAAAAAGAAGTCCTGAGGATTGAACTGCCTGTGAGGAAATAAGTTTTCTGATAAAACAAAACCCTGGGACTGCTGGGTGCTGCCCACCTGTGATGTGTGCCTTGCCCTTGTGGATCAAAGCCTTTGACCTCTGCTGTAGGGTTCTTTGTGGTTCACTGTTGAAGTCTGACTGCTGCTTCCAAAAAAACATTTTGGACTGAATCTCCTAAAAAAAACCCTCATCATTGCTGTGGTGATCCATTGACAGTTGCATGGAAACATGAGCTGGAGTAAGGAGAAAAATTACTTCATGCAGATGCAGCTATTAAAACAATTTTAGAGGCTGTGAGTGCCCACCTATCTTCTTTCTGCCCCAGCTTGGTGGTTCTAAGCTCAGGGTGGAGAAGGACTTTGGTTCCTCCCTTGCTTCAGAGTCCCATTCACCATCCAGCAGAGCATTTAATTCAAGTCAGAAATTTCCTCATGCAAATGGAGATGAATTGAATGTGTTCACGTGTTGAAATTTAGGAGTTTGCATAGGTGCACCCTGGAATCAAATGAAATTGGGGAATGAAAGGCAAAAGGAGCCTTTTCTCAAGAGCCTCTTGAAGTAACCAAAGGATGACTTGAAAGGGCAAACTCAGGCAGGGAGAAGCACCCGAATGAATTACTGAGCTTTGTGCTGAAGTAGCAGTGGTGCTTGTGATCTCTTCTGTCTCTTGTGATCTTTTTTCCTTGCAAACATTCTGGAGAGAAGCAGCATTGTTACGTTTAATTCATTATGATTATTCTAATTCATGTGTCTTTTGAACCTCCTCGCTTCAGAGGAATTAAAAGGAGATTACATTTTTTTTTTTCCCTGGGCTTGTAGATTTGCTTCCTGCTTCTTTCTGTGATGTGTAGTTGGGCTGAGCCAAAGGAAACGTGTTGTGGAACAGTTTTTCAGATTGTCTGTTCAGAAGTTTTATCTGGGTGGAAGTTTTATCTGGGTGGAAGTGTGGTAGCCCCAGATATTTCTCATATTTTTCTCAAAAAGATAGATGGAGAACAAGATAGCTAATGCCAAGCTGCAGAGCAGCTCTTAATTGATAGTATTTGATGAGATCTTCCACCTTTATCCTGTGGGTATCTGAGCAGGTAACAGGGATGGAGTATTCTCTAATGTAATAGCCATGCTCTTGAGGAGTACTTGTAGTTCTGAAGCCATTGTGTAGGGCTCCTTCCAATTAGGGGAATGAGATTAACTTGAAGATAGAAGTGTCTTCTTGTAAACACTAGAAGGTAGAGTACAACTGTAATTTAGATGTTTCTTAAACAATCCAACTTAAGAAGCACCGTGAGATTAGATCTTACAAAAGGAGTGTGAAAAGGTCAAGTTGAATGTGGGGAGCTTTGCAAGAAACAGCCTCATCAGAACTTTTCATGTGGGGATAAGATGTTCGAGTCTGAAAATGAGAGAGAAAAATACTTTGAGATCTGGGCTTTGAGGATGATGTCATTTTTTCCTGTTCATTGAAAAAGGTCTTGTAATATTAGGAGTTTGACAATGACAATCTCAGGAGCATGAGGCCTGTGGAAACCATAAAAGATTCCACCAAAGGCAGATGGATTTCATATCTACCCACTTTTGGTATGTGATTCTTCTGGAGAATGGAAGAGGAAGAGCACCCTTTGAACTCTTGAAAGCAGTACATGGTCCAGGAGATGCCTCTGATCATTAGTGTGGTGTGGCACCGTGGAAGTTTCAGCACAGCTCTTCCTCTCCACCCAGCTGAGACATCCTGCACCTTGGAGACACCTTTTGCCTTTGATGTCTGCTCAGTAACGAGCATGAGCCTGCTCTGCCTTCAGGTGTCCTGATGCTGCTGGTACAAAAGCAGAGCATATTGAAGTGTTCTGATGACTTCCTGGATTTCAACTTAAAACACTGACAATTTACCAAATTTTTAGGCAGATGGGTGTGGGTGAAATCAGATGATTTCTGAATTTCAATTTCAATTGTACCTAGAAATCAACATCTTCCACCCCAGCTTGGGTCATCTCCTGAGGAGCCAACTGAAAAGCCATGATCTGGCTCAAGGCAAGAACTCACATCCTTACCTGGGCTGTAACTGTGTTGGGTTTTCTGATCAAGAATATAATAGCCTGTATTTTTTTATTATAGAGAGAATAACCTGTGTTTTTGTTTAAATAAGAGTCTTCTATGGCAACCTGGTGTCTTTTGCCAAAAGCCAGTGATCTCTCCAAAATCCAAAGGTGACTTTGCATTTCATTACAGTTGCTCACTATAGCCCTGCTCAGGAGAATCTTCTCCTGCCTGGCTGGCAAACCAGAGCATTGTGTTCTCCCTCTTTCAAAATGTCCTGCTTTTACCTTATTATTATGCTTCTGATTTTTTTCTTGCTTTGCAGCTCAACAAAGCTAAGGAACATTTTGATTCTTTGGTTTCACTGATTGCCTTTTATTAGTTCTATTTGATCCAATTTTCCAAACTCTGCAAAGCAAGATGTGTACCTAAAGACCTTAAATGTGTTATATATGCTTTAGTTCTTGAGGAACAGGAGGGATGGAGATGATTGCTCAGCCCTGACACCAACTTTTTGGGAGAAGAAGGCATTTGCTGTGGCCATCAGGCATGTGCACGTGCTTCATGGCTCATTCTTCTCCTCTGGGGGCAGTAACTCCACTAGATTTTAGTCAAACTTTTTCTTCCCTGTCAGCTGAAGTGTTCTGGAAGCTCCTGCTCTTGCCAAATCTGACAATTTTTCTTCCTAATTGACTCTAATGTGAACTGCTCTATGCAGCCCCACTGCTAGCAGGAGAAAAAAAAAAAAACTTGAAAAAAAAGTAATGAATTTTTGCTTAACTAGCTGATTTAATTAAAATGTTTTATGCTGTAACTGTATGGTTTCTATAAATGGGGAGGTAATTTTGTTTAATGAGTTCCTAACCAAACATAACATTCCTGACTGTATGGAGCCAGATTTGATAAAGGTCACAAGCACTGAGATTCCACTGTTTGCTTTTGTAAGTCGTGATGATCAAACAGCTTGATTTGGCACTTGAAATGTCCTATCAGGATTGGTTCCCCTCCACTCCTGTTTATACCAGAATTTATTAGTCTAGTTTTAGGAGCAGAGGGGGTTCTTCTCTCTCTCTGAACACTGTTCATTATCTTGAAAGTGGAAGTCTAGTGCCAAAATCACGTCTCATTGTCAATTAGTGGCTTCTCTGCAAACACATTAATTTAATGCCCCTGCTGAAGAACTGTGTGCCTTGGAACATCTTGCTGCTAAAACAGGAGTTTTCAGAGCACTTTGACACAAATCATTCATGAGGAGCCATTTATGCCGTGATGGTAATGGGACGTGACACAAAGCTATCTTTGATTAAATTTACCACAGCTTACAACTATTAGTAAATAGAGCTAATTTAGGCAGTCAGAACACATCTCTGGAAGGTGGATAAGGAGGGAAAAAAAAAAACCCATTGTGGATTCATCATAGAATCATAGAATGGTTGGGGTTGGAAGGGACCTTAAAGATCATCGAGTTCCAACCCCCCTGCCATAGGCAGGGACACCTCCCACTACATCAGGCTGCTCAGCGCCTTGTCCAGCCCGGTCTTGAACACCTCCAGAGAGGGGGCATCCACAACCTCTCTGGGCAGAGCTTTCCCTGCCAGGGTTTCCTTGGGGACAGGAGGGCAGTTCCTAAAGAGCCTCTACACCTACTTTGAATGTAATATAAGAAAGTCCCTTTGAAAGTCCCTTTNCTATTCTATGATTCTATCTAATTTCAGCCCCTCTGCCATGTATAGGGACACCTCCCACTAGATCAGGTTGCTCAATGCCTCATCCAGCCTGACCTCAAAGCAGGGGGCTTCCACAACCTCTCTGGGCAGAGCTTTCCCTGCCAGGGTTTCCTTGGGGACAGGAGGGCAGTTCCTAACGAGCCTCTACACCTACTTTGAATGTAATATAAGAAAGTCCCTTTGAAAGTCCCTTTCAACTCAACACTTCCTATGATTCCATGTTACTGTCCAGTGATAGGGAATTCATGGAATAATTTGGGTTGGAAGGGACCTTGAAGATCATCTAGTCCCATAGGCAGGGACACCTCCCTCTAGACCAGGTTGCTCAGTGCCTCATCCAGCCTGGCCTTAAACACCTCCAGGGATTGAGGGGGCATCCACAACCTCTCTGGGCAACTTCTTCCAGTGTTTCACTACCCTCACCATAAAGAATTTCTTTCTTACATCTTACAAATAGTCTGATCTTCTTAAAAAAGTATTCTTTTCCTGTCTCCAACTTTGGCGAATTCAGCACTGACCTAAATAGAAAAGAATCAATTACCCTAAAATAAATAAATTTGCCTTTTGTTCTGCAACCCTTTCATTATACCGAATGAGAACACAAAATGAAATATCTTTCTCTGCCAGAAGATCAAAAACTGAGGGGGGGGAGGAAGAAGGTGCATTTTGGGAAGAAAAGGGCTCATTCCTCCTCTTCTGCCATCCCTGCTGTCAGCAAAATGTTGTGTCTGAACAAAATTCATGCAAATGTTTATTTTGCAACGGGCTCTTGTTCCCTTTGTTAGAGAACTAAGCTGTATTTTCATTGTCTTATTTTCTGTTTGGTAAATATCATTTTCTCCTGTCCTTTCTGCAGCTACCATGGAAACAAGCAAAAATGCTTCAGATTAAATATTTTTTAACAGATTTTTCTTTTCTTTTTTTTTTTTATTCCTTCCTAGAAAATTGTACCAATTTTCAAAATGTGTATTGATGTAGGAGATGAAGGAAATATGAACCATGGACTAGAGGTAGCTTTGTATCTCCTTGTGTTGATAGAACTATATTAAAACCACATTGCCTGAGCTAAACCCTAGGAGCCACACTAGAAGCAAAGCCAGCCAAGTATTATTTCTTTGCTCAAAAATGTCTTGTGCAAACTGGAAAAATAAAGAGACTGGCACATAAATAAAGCACAGGTTAAATCCTAAATAATTCTGGTATTTGGGAAATAAAAGCCTTATTGCTTCTTCTCCAATCCCAGGTATTTTTTATCCCAAGTGAATACGGAGAAAGCATTTTAGTGCAGCTTTGAGAGAGTTTGGTCTTGCAGGTCAAACTCTATAAAATTAATAATCTTCAACAAACACACCCTAAGAGGCCACCTCTATTTATATGCAGGGAATGGTGGCTTGTTTGCCCAAACAGTGGAGTGATCCAAAATGTTCAGCTAAGCAGGAACACAAAATATGATATTATATTATGTAAATGGGTTTGTGATACGCTCTGCTGGATAATAACTTCCAGATGTCTCCGTAGCCAGGGGCTGATGGATATCAGAGGCAGGTTGGGCTGGGGGAGGACGTGCCAGCTGGCGAGACGGGCGACTGCTAAGTGTAGCGGAAGGTGAAAGCTGGTGTTTCTTCACCCTCACTGCTTTTATTTGTTGGGCTGGTGAAAAACTCAGCAGCTCATAGCATTCTCTTCACAAGCAGAATTAGGGCTTGAGGGGCTGCAGGGGTCCTGTTGTTTCGATGGATTGTTTTTTTCATCTCCTCTCTGTATGAGTAGGGGTTGAGCCAAGCTTGAGTCTGTCGAAGGCTGAGGAGCCACAGGCAGCCACAACTAGATGGATTTTGTGTCTTGCTGTTCATTATCAGAGCTAAAGGCAGAACTAGGGATAGCCTTGTCTTCCTCACCACTCTGGGTGTGAGTTCTTCACCATGAGGGTGGTGAGATGCTGGAGAAGGTTGCCCAGAGAGGTGGTGGAGGTCCCATCCCTGAAGACATTCAAGGCCAGGCTTGCTGAGGCTCTGAGCAACCCTCTCATTGCAGGGGTTTGGACTAGATGCCCTTTGAAAGTCCCTTTCAACTCGACTCATTCTATGATTCCATGTTACTGTCCAGTGGTAGGGAATTCATAGAATAGTTTGGGTTGGAAGGGACCTTAAAGATCATCAAGTTCCAAACCCCAGCCACAGGCAGGGACACCTCCCACTAGAACAGGTTGCTCAGTGCTTCACCCAACCTGGCCTTACCTCCAGGGAGGGTGCATCTACAACCTCTTTGGGCAAACTGTTCCAGTGTCTCAACACCCTCACAGTAAAAAACCTCTTTCTTAGATCCAGCCTGAATCTTCCCTCTTCCAATTTGGGAAGAGATTCTTCACTGTGAGTGTGGTGAGACACTGGTGCAGGTTGCCCCAAGAGGTGATGGAAGTCCCATCCCTGGAAACATTCAAGGCTAGGCTTGCTGAGGCTCTGAGCAGCCTGGTCTAGTGCAGGGTGTTCCTGCTCACTGCAGGATGTTGGACCAGATGGTCTTTGAAGATCCCTTACAACCCTATGATTCCTAAATCTGTTTGGTTTCAAAGCCTGACAGTCCCCAGAGGTCTACTTGGATGTGCTCTTCCCAGTGCAGCATGTTGTGCTCACCATCATTAACTGCAATGCTAGGCTGAAAGTTACCTCTGTAAGATGCCTGTGAAGTGGATGATACAGACTTCAGGAAAAGCCTACACCTTCTGTGTAGAACTTTTGAGCAGAAAGATCTTTGCACAGTAGTTACAGACCCTGCTTCTTTCAGCCTTTCTATGTGCTTGACCTGTCACCTCAGCAGATGCTTTCCAGTGGACTTCATTGTGTTTTAATTTGGGTTTGTGCTTCTCAAGGTAGCATTTTATTGTCAGAAGATGCAGGGGCTGTGTTAAGATTTGCCCAAGTTGGCAGTTATGGGCCACTAGCCCTTTAGAAGGGACACTGGACATCTCAGAGCTGAGGGCTGATCCAGGTTTGCAGAATGTAGGCTTTAAATAATGCAGCTGGCACGGCATGATTTGCATCGCTTTGTTAGCAAACTGTAAAAAATTCTGCTCTAGTATGAATACTGAGGCATTAGATCACACTGAATCCAAATTCATCAGGAATTTACATCCCAGCATGGTCTTTTCTTCCTGTTGCTTTTCTTTATCCCGCACTTTGTCATCAATTTTTCTCCTTGAACTTGAAGGGTGTCGTGGCTTTTCCCTGTGTTTAGTTTCAGCTGCATTTCTGTGGTTTATCAATGTCCTAAAGTAATGGAGGGACTTAATTACTGAATTATCTGATTATTTTATATCCTCGTTTAATTGTCTGTCTATTGCCAGAGACCATGCTTGCATGTTCTGTGCTTGGTGTTTGATCTTCCTGTAACAAATTATAAATGGCACCATGTAATTTCCAGGTTGGAGAGAGGATTTAATTTTCCACTGGGCATGTGTTTCATGGGCTGGCTTCTCTCTTCTGCTGCAAACACCCCTCAGCTTTTTGCCATATGTCAGAGGGTGATGGCACCTCACAAGGGCAAGAGGAGTGTAACCACCCTAAAGCTGTGACATTAGAGATGCTCATTTTGGTGCTGAGAAGGACTGGAGCCAGGTTGTGTTCTGATGACACTCTAAAAGGTAGAGGAATATTTGATCTTTTGAAAAATCTCTGCCTGAGATTCTGGAAAGCATATGGTCGTGAAAGAAGGAGCAGTTGTTAGCTCAGGGGAAACTATATTCAGAAAAAAAAAAGGAAAAGAACAGAAATCTGTATTTTAAAATGAATTTAATTTGATGCCACATTCTGCTCTCAAGTTGAACTTTACATCCTTGCACATCCAAGAGTAAAGGAGAGTGCTGTGGGGCTGGCTGTTGCTGCTGTTTCTGAGATGTTCTGGGATGTTTCCCTCCGAGATCTGAACAGTTCTGGCATTTGTACTCACCAGACTTTGTTACTGCATTTGTCTCACAGCTTTTAAACAGCAGAAAACATGTACAACGTATTTAAACAACACCAGAGAAATTAAGGTCACGAGAATGCATCGTCAACAAATGAAGATAAAAAAGAGCTGTTGTTTAAAAAGAAGGGAGGGGGGAGGAAAAAGAAAAAAAAAAGGCAGTTGCAAGACGCTTTTGAAATTCTACATACTGAATTCAGAGTCGTGTTGATGATTTATTCTAATGTAGGAAAACATCATCAAGAGTGACAAGGAAGCTAGTCACTGTCTAGTCACCTGCCAGCAAGGCTGGTGCTGCCTTGCTGAGCTGACACTAATTATTTCAGCAGACATGGAGCTGTGGGATTCGTGTTAATTCTCAAGTCTGTCTTTAGCTCAGACTCATTCCACTGTGTAAACTCAGCAGAGCACAAATTATTTGACCATCCTTTCATAATCTGTCCCCACGCTCGCTTGCCAATTATACAAACTGATCCAAATACCTGCTCTCTGAGGATCCCCTATTGGGAATCACAAGGCAATTAGAAAAAAAACAGGGGGTTTTGCCCCTTTTCTGTAGCTGGTGTCTAAGAGACCTGTTTTCATGTTGACACTCATTTTTGGGTCTCTCCTTTAGGTAACTTTGTTCCCATCAGTGCATAGAAAAGATACCTTTTTGTGATAAAACCCTTTTTGTATGAGGAATATGGAATGTGGCAACTGCATCCCTTAGGAAAGATGAGTTTGGCAGCACCTATCAATATCCTGAGAAAAGTCTTCCAGTGCCACATTGTGATGCTGTTTCTTTGTTCATTACACACTTAAGTGAGTATTTTTAGAACAGCACCTAAATATTGAGCAGTGATGTAGTGATCTTGAAGCAGCTTTAGTGATGCTGCTGCTTGGAGGTGTCTAAAGCAGCATCCAGGCAACTACATCCCTTGGGAAAGATGGGTTTAGCAGCACCTATCAGTACCCTGAGAAAAGTCTCTCAGTGCCACGTTGTGATGCTATTTCTTTGTTCATTACACACTTA